>NDGN011558519.1:0-16096 GCA_002564285.1 Tympanoctomys barrerae | reverse complement strand
TTGGTTTCATCACCAGTACTGGAAGAAAAAAATTCTCATAATTGTAAAATAACAAGTAAATTGCAAAAGTGACAACTGCAGTACAGAAAGGACTTTCTTAGAGGTATAGAGTGTCCCAAAACTATTACAAATATCCTATAATAATTGCCCAGATCAACAATATTGTTATGACTTAAATAATTCAAGACTTATGCCACAGTTTTCCTATCATATGGTGGGAGAATCTAGGTAAAAATACAAGAGAACAATTAAATCCTATGTACTGATGATACAAGTATTTTTGTAAATAATTCTAAATAACGTTGAGAATTTCACAACTTTGGAAAGATAGCAGCTTAGCTATATTGCACAAATGCATAATTGTGGTTTTATTTTTTTCTGAACAATAACTTCTATCCTGAACTGTGGACAGGATATTTATCTCATATATGTTCAGTAGGAAACTAAATATTCAGACTTCAAAGGCTGTGGGAAGGTGAGTGTTTAAAGCTGCTCGCATGCTGAGTGACTCTGTAATGAGTTCTGGAAGATTCTTTGCTCTCCTGGAATCAAGCATTAGAGAATCACAGCGATGACTTCTATTTTCTTGAATGTTGCTGTTTCCCATCATTAAGTACAAGACAATGGGAAGCAAACCAACAGGTAGCCTTTAGAGGCTGGCAGCCTAGATGAAGTTTAAATTAGGAATAAGAAGCAAAGGTTCCTAAGATAGAAAAAAAAATTGACTTTATAAAAGTTAGTGCACGTACTGATGATCTTTGTATTGTGATTCCTAGTGTAGCAAATATGTTTAGTAAAAATGCATACAAGGGCAATATCTTTTCATAGCCTCTGATCATCTCAGCCAGTTTAACACTTCCTTGACAAAACCTAGATACAGGGCCAGCCAAATGGCTCAGCGGATTAAAGTGCCTGTTTAGGCAGACGTAGGGGCTGGAGTTTGTTCCCCAGGCCTGCCATTCTAGCCCTAGCCCTGGGCTGAGATGGTGATTGAGACTGGGCGTGGTGATGCACACCTGTAAACCCAGCACTTTGGAGGCTGTAAACAGGCAGATCAATATGAGTCCGATCTAGCACTGAGATCCTGAACACCCTGTAGTGTTCCCTAAAGTCTAAAAAACCAACCAATATATATTATTGATATTTACATATCCTTCAGTGCTTTCTTTCTTTACAAAATTAAACTATATGCATTGAATATTGATGGAGTTGAGGGAAAATATGCATTTCACATGCTTTCTGTGTTTGTGTTCAGCATTTTAGCAAAAGCATTAAAAATGCAAAAGAACTTAAATTTTCAGAGACTGAAATACGTATTATGAGCACAGCTCACTGAATGCATCACTTCTGCATGCTGTATTTAAATCTACCTTTGTGGCAGCTGTAAAAATGGCTACCTCATAGAGAAAAGCAAATAAATAAAATTTATGCTATTTTCTGAAAAGATACAGTGATAAACAAGGCACTGTTCAGAATGTTAAGCCAGAACATTTCTACCTGTGATGTGGTCCACGGAAAAGTCAATTCCTTCTAATGTATTTATGAATCACTTCTCATAATGACAGCCTTTTCAGTCATTTGAAAAAAATAAGTAGGTAGGAAGAGGATGGATGAAACTTTACATGCAACGTATTTATTTACAAGTTTCCAGGACAGAAAATATTTTTCTGTTCCTCCTAAGTGTGCTGGAAATTGTTACTGAATAGGCCAGATTTGTGCTACACCTGGGTGAGGCCAACACTTCCAGACCAAAAGTAAAGAAAAATAAATCAGCTGTCAGGCGTCTGCAGCAAGAAGGGCCGACATCACTGATTCTAATCTGAGCACAATGGAGGGAATGAAACAGAAGCCCTGACCCAATTGTGGACTTTCATAATTATTGAATAATAATAATAATAAAGCACTGAAGGTAGCACTGATGGTTGTTGTGTGTAAAAGGGAAGGACCACAGACTAAGGATGCCTTTTGAATGTCATTTGCACCAAGTTATATGGGAGAGTGTAAGACAAACAACTGGAATATAATTATTTGAATGAATTTTGTCAAAGTTCATAGTTTTACAAATGTGTGTTGCACACTGCTGTTCTTAGCACAAATTGAAACCCGCAGTGATTGTTTATTTTATTCTTTCAAAGTCGTACATCCTATTGCTAAATAAGAGGGACATCAAAGTTCAAAAATCTTCATAGCAATCCATTTTTGGAACAGCATGTGTAATAGTACAATATAAAAAGTTATGTAATCAGAATATGTTTTTGGCATATAAGTAGATGCGTGTATGTATAACATTTTAAATGGGCAGATTTTATTGAAGCATTGTCATTAAATGCAGCAATCTTTTTCACCTTTAGATGCAAAATTATCTGCAAAAATAAAGATTGTATCTGATATCCTTTTCTTTTTTAATTTAGGAACATTTTGTAAAGGAGTTTCCAAACATTACACAATGCCCATATTTGGGATGATTATCTGTCTAGCCAATAATAATTTTTTAATCAAGAAAGGGAATAGACACTCTTCTTAAAATTATTTGTAATGTTATTAATATTATGAATCACCTCCTTTAATTTATTTGCTAAAATTATGAATGCTTATAAGTACTTTGCATCTACTGTGTTTCTTTGACTTTCTCAATTAAACATAGTCAGGTGACTTAATTTGGACAATGATATCTAAAAGACATACCCTGTAGCATTTATTGATTTAAGAAAAAAAAAAGAAGATCCTTATTACCAGCTGAAATTTTACTATTGTGCTCATTTTATTATTATTGTTGTAATAATTTATTATTACATTTTATTATTATTATTGTAAATTTTATTATTGTCTTTGTTTGCCTGAGCACAGCAGTGTGGTAACGTGTAGTGGGGTTGAGGCCCTGTAGCCCTAAACTTCTGAGGCTATGCAAAGCCCAGAGCCAATTGGTCCTACAGCAGTGGGTGTCAATATTGGTCTTTAATTTATGATGTCTGAGTCTTTCAGGTCACTTGTTATAGCTACATGACATTACCAATGCTGAGTCATAATTAGATAATTTCGGCAATAACATGCGGGCTTTAATGATTTCATAATTTCTCAGCCTTTTACTTTTCCCTGTAAACTGAGGTTACTCTGTTTCAGACATCTCCATAAGAATATACATTATATCTCACTTGAACTGAATTATCACATAAGGATAGAAGGAGTCAAGATAAATTTAATTAAAAAATCAGTGAAACAGACTGAAGTGCTCATTAAATGATTAACCTACTTGTCTGTAATAATTTGTTCTAACAAAACAATAGAAAATATGCTTAAAGGTCATTTGATTAACTCTGTGGGGTGTAAATTGATTGTATCATGGTCCAAATGTTGAAAACCAGTGGAAGTGACCTGTGTCCATTACTCCTGCTAGCTGGGAAGTCGGAAGATATAGAAGGAAAATCGTCACCTCCCCTCAGGGAATCATAGCACTGCTGCTTGGGAAAAACAACTCTAAAAATCCGAGTCATACATTTTTTTCTGAAACCACAAGTTGATTAACCCAAACGTAGTAGATACTTTTTAAAATTATGATGTGAAATACTTTTAGTAGTGTCACTAGAGAAAAAAATGGTAGTAAGTTTTTAAAAGGGAGAAATCATTAAGTCCAAATTTGGACAATAGTAACATGAAAAAAAATGTTTTCTTAAATTTTTCTTCTGTAGCTGTGCAGAAAAGACCAACAACGTTATTTAAGTTATTATCAATAATAACTTACTTTAAAATTCAGGGCTTGTTACTACATATGAGGTGACTAGCTTTTTTTTGTGGTACCAGGGATTGAATTCAGGACCCTGTGCTTACCAGGCAAGTACTAATTCTACTGAGCTATCTCCCCACAACCCTGGTGACTAGCTTTGACTGGGCAGAGGAAGGCTCATGACCGTAACTCAGAGAATTTGTGCAATAGAAAAAGTAAAATCACTGGAAATTATAAAGGTTCTAGAATGCTACAAACATCTTCAGAAAATGGTTCTGATTTATTTGGTTTTAATTGCTAATCTAGTGTGATTTTTGCTTACTTTGTAATTCTACCAGATCTAGTATTATTAACTGTTTGAAGAAAATCTTATTACGTAATAAGTTCTCATGAAGATAATGAGGTAATTGTAAAACATTGAGGATTATATTTAGATCATATACTTAATAAATATTAATGCTTCATTTTTATTGTTGGGATGACAAATAGAAAGTGTCCTCAACTCAACTCTTCTCTACTACTGTACAATTACGTGTGTGTGCATGTACATGAGGGACTCAATGTCCCACCTAGAGATAACGTTCTGCCCTTTATGACAGATACTTTTACATGAACAATGTATGCCATATTTCTCAAAGAGCACAGTTAAAACCTCAAACAATAAGTAAATAATTTCTAATATAATCCATATCCTACACAGAGGTAGAGACTATGTTTCAAACTCTTTAGGTTTCTTTCTTTTTTTTTCCTGTATTTTAGGGAAGGGTCTACAGGGTGTTCAGGGTCTCGCTACTAGTTAGGACTCGTAGTGATCTGCCTGTTTACAGCCTCCCCAGGGCTGGGTTACAAATTGCTGTCTCAGTATGCCCTGGGGTTGGGGCTGGCATGGCAGGCCCAGGGACTGAACCCCCAGCCCCTGCACCTTCTTGCAGGTGCTTTAATCCACTGAGCTATTTGGCCTCCCCTTTCTTTAGGTTTTAGTACTCTGTAAATGATGATGCAGCCTATTTTATCATGAACATTGCTGCCTCTTCTTTCCATATGCATTTTCACATTCAAAGTTACTGTCCCTTTTACCTTCTCAAATAAGGGGCACCTTTATCAAATCCATAAGCATTTGGCATAATTCTGTACATGATGAAGTACTAAGTTCATTTGTTCATACTTGGACAGTAACATGAGACACATAAATTTGGATTATAATTATTCTATGTACAGTTCTTGAACTTCTTTTCTGATGTGAAATTCTCATTTATATATCATTAAAAAGAAATGACGAGGCCCAAAAAGCTCATTATATTAGATTTTATTCCTCATATTTTAGGAGATAGAGATCATTAAATTTTACTGCTATTTCTGCATTAGTATTGCAAAGATATTTCTCAAATTGTTTTCTTTTACTTTATGAGACTATGAACTAATATTTTCCATGTTTGGTTTTTTGAATGAAAGCTAAATTTAATGGAATTTCAACAAGGAGTTGAGAGCCCAGAACCTGACTCATACATTCACCTTGCTATTGGTTAGACCTTATTCTCTTCTCTTTTATTAATATTTTTCTTGTTTGCACATTATTCATTTTGTTTTGCTATGTGTATCCCATTTCAAACTTCTCAAAGTTAGATAAAAATACAAGTACATACTAAATACTAAATACTTCATATTTTAATAGGTTTGAATAGGAAGACAAAGTAAGAATTAATGAGAATATTGCCTTCCAAGGAAGAAAAACAAGCTTCCACCAAAACACATGAAACAAATTACAGAGAGAAAGTACTGCTTTTAAGATGTTTTTAACATTTGAAGTATTTAGATTCAGTTTTACATTTATCAGTTATACAAGGAGAAAATCATTTATGTTTCTTTGCAAATGTGTCAGATTTGAAATCTAAAAGGGCTTAAAGATAGTGATAATAGAGAGGTTCTAAGATTTCAGACATACTGTTTAATAGACCAGAAGTACAGATTTCCAAGCTACTTAAGTTTTAAGATTTTAAGAAGTTTTTTTCCTCTGTTATTCATTATATGATAATGAGCCTTATCAAAAGCTTCAAAACATGTACATAGTTTATGAGATTTCCTATGAGCAACTAGTAAAACTGCAAAGGAAAGAAAGGGTCCACAATAAAAAATGTACAACGCTTTTCCAAAATGACTCCTACAGAAGTTGTCACTTCGTTTCCTTAACACAACACACAAGAGGCTTCTTTTGTCATATGCAGTTAGTCCACTAAAATCTATGTTGCATAAAATTGTTCAATATCATTGGTAGCTACTGTTCTCCTTTTTTCCATTCACTTAACCAAAATTATTTTTACCCCCTTTTTTTAGAGAGATGGCATTACAAAGAGCAGCGGTATACCAGATGGCCCTCGCTGTGGTTCACTGCGTTTATATCCAGCGGGAAGTTAGATGATTGCTTTTCAAGCTCCCTATCACGCACGGAACAGTCCACTTTACTACAGGGCATTCAAATGCTGGCAATATATTTTTAGATAAACATGTTTTTTTTAAATTTAACTCATACATCTATATAACCATAGGAGTACATTGTGTACACCATGATAATATAATTTGGGTTTTTTTGCTATATGTTGGGGGACATAGTTTTGGTAAAAATGAGTATGGCTTAGTGTTTGTAAACTTCTGTTTTACTTTGGAAACAGTGTTCTAAACTACTTGTTATGGTTTCTTCCATGAGGCAAGTGTTCTCCAAACATCCTAGACATTGCATTTAGAAATCTGCCTTTAAAATAGTTTTTAAATGAATAAACCGGTATTCAAGATAAATAGAAGCTTCACAGAAGCACGTGCCTTAACGTTGCAGCACGTTGACAGTGATGAGGAGGCCGCAGCGGCCTCAGGAAGTGTGACTGCTGCTTTTAATTTGAAAAATAAACTTTGTCAGGATTTTTTTTTAAGGAAATCTACTGAAAGAGAAAGAGGTAAATGTAACTCCTTTAATGAACAAATTGCTAAAGTTATAATGATTTATAATAGGATAGTATGCTAAATACAGAGTGTATGATTATGATTATCTCTTTACAGGCAAAATAATTGGATTAGTTTCAAATAAGATTGGTGAATAAAGATACAATCAACTCGCATGTAGAGCAAAGCCATGAACATACATAAATACATGACAGAAAAAAAAATTGATGACCTTCTCAATGGAGTAAGACAAATCACAAACCCAAAATGGCAAAAATAAATGGTGAGTTTAATGTTAAATGTACAATTAAAATACATTGTGATTATTTAATAGTAATAGAGGCCCTGATTTTCCTCTCTAAACAGAGAAACACAGAATGAATGTAGCATATATAATTTGTTTAATGTAGTACTCTTTCTGTGTATGAAATTAAAGTACACATATTTGAGCAATAACCCATATTTAATAGTTCATGAGTTTCACAAAGCCTGAAGCTGTTTCATCCATATTTAGAAGAGTTGCTTCTACATAGTTCTTAATATCTATAAATTTTATTCAATATATTTTAAATTTAAGAATTTCCAGAAATGAATATTTGAGAAATGTTATACTACCCTTGGGAAATATATTTTTACCAGTGATATATATTATTTCTTCATTCCAAATTAATTCACTAAGCTAGTGTGCAGTTTAAATTTTTGTCATTATTTTTTCTCAGAAAAATTAATTCTACTGCCTATGAAATTTTAGACTATAAACAAGTCTTCTCTGGTGCTATCAGCTTTCAAATATCCCATGTCTCAATGCTATTTTTATATTAAAAAATATATCTTCACAAATGAATACTATAGTACTGCTATTAGTCATAATGGTAGAAATGTTATAATTACAAATGCTGAAGGCTATAGGGCAGATATTTGGTATTTAATGAACTAATTCTCCTCTTAATACTATACATTAGATAGAATTCTTCTTAATATTCATATGAGAAAACTTGGACCTACATAGCTAAATATCTGGGTTAAGGTTTTTTTTTTTTTAAATCTTTGTCTAAGTAAATTGTGAAACTGATTGAGATTTTAATTAGTTTGGTTTATTCTTTCCGGGGTTCTTATGTCTTTTCTTTAAACTCTATTATATCAATGCCCGGGAACATGTACAAATGTCCACAGATATTTTTATAAATAGTGGTCACATCTATAAAGCAATAACTGTTAACTATTAATTTTAATGATTTTTGTTCTTCTTTTATGTAGTTAGTACCGGGTCTACAGGGTCTCATGACACAGATTGGACTCATAATGATTCTGATTTGAGCCTCTCAAGCACTGGGATTTTAGGTGTGTGCCACCACATCTGGCCTCAATCACTGTCTCAGTACACCCTTGGGGAGGGGCTGGCATAGCAGGCCAGAGATCGAACCCAAGTCTTTGCATCTGCCTAAGGAGGGTTTTAATACACTGAGATATCTGGCAGACTCTACTTTTAATGATTTCTTATTCTCAAGGTTTTATACATTTGGAAATAAATATCAAATATTAAGAATCTTCTACATGCTATGCATTGTATAAATATTCCAATAATATTGTCTTAGTTAACCTAGCCTCCCAAACCTTCACAACATTCTGTGATAGTTAAAGTGTTCAATGTTTGACACATTGAACAACATGGCCAGAAAGGTAGAATCAGCCCATGAACCCATGAATGAAAAGTATATTGGGTGACCTTTGAGTCATATTCCTGGATACTACCAAAACAACCTGATCAGCACATATGCGTTATTTTGTCACACAATGTACTTTTAAAAACAAGATTCATGTACAGTAGGAGCAGATCAGCCCTGGTCAGTCACTGACCTAAAAGCCTGCATTTTCCAGGGAGTGGTAAAGGGGCAGCAAGTGCCCTGTGACCCTTGGAAGCTTTTCCCCTGTGGCATAAGATCATCGGGCTCTCTTGACATGGCATGCTTTGGCGTGAACTATCCCCACTGTTCAATAGGTGATTCATGCTTAACTTGCTGGTTCATTAAGAGCATGTGCAACATGTTTTCTCCATCAGTATCCATACTACTGTTCCAATTATGAGACGAGATCCTTGCGGGTGAAATGATAGATGAGAGAGCTAAGGAAAGCGAAGTGTGTTCCTGAATACTGCCCTGAGAACAATGGCGAGTGTTGTTCCAAAACGCAAAGTCAGAGCTACAATATTTTCTAAGAACTATTTGAAATAACATGTTTGAAATCAAATAATTCAAACTATCACTGCCTCAATTCTGAAAAAGAATTCTCAACATGCAGCTCATGGCATTTTGATGTTCAATGATACAGCTGAGTTCCTTTTTCCTTTGCCAAAAAATATTTTGCTATTAACACCGTTCCTCTATGAATCATGGAGTTACAATAACACATTGTCATTTTCAGAAATAGATATAAAGAAAAAGAAAAGAGCTTTTTGCAAGCTTTTGTAAAAAATCAATTTCTGTTTTGAAAATTGCAGAATTCAGCTTCTGAAAATGTTCAAAGTAATGTGAATACACAAAGTGGCTTCTGTTTTGATCTAGAACTTAAATTTTCAGCATAGTGTACATTTATATTTTTAATTGGAAATTTAATCTATGTACTTTGAAGATTTGTAAAGTATGACACTTAATTATTTTGTTTTCTAAAATCAGTAAAATAATTTATAGTTTTTTTCATTTTAAACAATTTCTACTTGAATATTACTGACAATATCAATTAAGGCTTCATATTTCTGAATACCATATCTCAACATTTATGTATCTAGAAATCAAGATGTATTATTAGAGAATAATTGGAAGCTTCTAATTTGTAAGGCCTGCTTTGAGAGGGCATCAATATACTTAGTCTGAAAACATATGACCACATTAAATACCCTTGCCTTTGCTAAATCACTACTTTGGAGAGCCTTCTTTTAGATCTTCATATAGAAAACTATCTGATGAAACCTGACCTTCTCTTCCTTCTTCTCAAACTATTGTCTTTATTATTATGTTCAGTTCTATGGCTCTATATTACATTGTCATCCAGAACTGTTGATCAGGGTCTAGGATGAAAATAATGTCATGTTATAACAAAAATATAGTATAATTTATTCTACAATAACATAGCAAAAAATTTGTCTTAACTACAGGGTAAAAGTTGGAATGCCATTGTCGCCTTCATTACTACTTTGATTAATTGAAATTTATTTTGATTTTTCAAAAGTAAAAGTTCACTCATTAGCCCTTCTGCCTCTCTCTACTACCAACTATTTGGTTTTGGCCACCCAGCATCAACCCTGACACCTACATCACTAACCCTGTAACCCTTTCCCAGAAGGAAAATCATCTCCTTGAAATCCTCTTCAAGAAAACATCATTACTTCCTTAACAATTTTCATTAGTTAATACAAAGTTTATAAATTCCTACCTCACTGTTAAGTATTATATAATTCTAGAATCTTAATGTAGTTATTGTTTTATTAAATTCTGAAGTGTTTTTGTGTTCACTCAGGTTTAAGTTCATATGAATCACTTGACTTTCTGTACCTCTTTTACATATATATATATATATTTTTTTTAATCAAAATGCTAATCTGAATACAGAATGTCATTCTGAAGTTTAGAAGTCTTAACCATTTTTCTCTGCTGACAAATTGCTTTCATTGGCAAGGAGTGTGGGTAGTGCAGAGTTGGGCCTGATGTCCCGTTAAAGCTCAGTGGGAGAGAATGTTCTGGAAGTATCTGTCCAAGGAGAAGGTGCTGAAAAGTCAAGGGCTCCAGGTAGATTCTTTCTTTCTTTCTTTCTTTTTTTTTTTCAAAACAAGAGACTGAACTCAGGCCCTTGCCAGGGAAGCACTTATTTCACCAAGCCATCTCCCTGGCCCCTCCAGGTAGTTTCATTAAATTTAAGACAGGAATTATGTTTAACTTTTTATAGGATATTGCTTATCTCAGCTGCAGGCACTTAGTATTTTTTTGCAAATACTAGCAGATGGTGTTGATAAAATTCCTTCTGTCTGTGAATAAACACATACACACACACACACACACACACACAAACTTGTGCCCTACCCTAGAGGAGGATGTGGCCTTCCATGTTTTTTTTTTTCCTTCTTAATTAAACTACCATTGTTAGGAGGCACCAAAAAGCTCAAAAACCAAAGGTTTCTTCAAGGAGAGTCTCTATGCAGACTCCAGGGGAAGGAATGAGCAGATCATTATGGAGTTATCAGCCCCCCCACAAAGTTATAAATTAAAGAATCAGTATGCTATCAAGTGGCCAAGAGCACAAAAGCAAGACAAGAACTGAGTAGTCTCCTGTCTTTGGAGCTGAAGGCAGTGACACCGTTTGCAAATGGACTCATCTTCGATTCTTTAAGGCTTAATAAAAGAATGGTTAGTGAGATGAAATTGCACCTTAGAAAATTAGATCATGTGCTCTATGAAGTATAACTTAGAGTCTACGCTTAGCCAGTAGATATTAGTAACACACGAGAACTACTTTTGAGGCTGCAAAGAAAAATTTGCACTTTCTACATGAATTATTGCCTCATTCAAATTGTTCTTGCTCTATATAGTTCATATTTTTAGCAATCCTCTGTGAAATTTTCTCTTAAAGTGTTGTCCCTAGCTGAACTTCCACCCAGTGGGCTGGGAGACACGTCAACGTCTTCCCTATCAAGGTGCTTAACATACTTCACAGATTCACCTGTGACAGTAATTATCATACATTATTGCAATTATTCGACTGGATTACAACCTGTCCTTCTATAGTAAGGATTCCTAAAGGCAGGAATTGTTTCTTAATTACTCTTTTGATCCTCAGTAACTGAAAGACTGCTTTCACAGGGTAGTACTCCTACGGTTGAATAAGTAAATACATCCTTAGCATTATTGCTAAGCAGATAGGGGTGAGCTTGGCAGGCTCATGTGAAGCAGGCATGAAATTGAAAGATGAAATGACACACAGGTAAGAGGAAACGTCAGAGAAACTAAGACTGGCAGGTCCAGTGAAAGAGGAAAGGAAAGTACAATCCACGCTGGGCAGTAGGCATAACCCTGAGATAAAGCAGCAACTGCAAGGAGACAATAGAAGCTTGGTCTTGAAGTTAGACCCAACACAAAGTACCTGATATTATTCATGTTAAGTTATTATGTGTGATTGTACACGTTTTTGTGAGGATGGAAGAAATGGGAATGGGGTGAAGGAAAGTGGGGTGATGGAACTGACGTAAATAATGTACTATGTATCTACTTGTGCTGAATATTAAACCCTAACAGAGTTGTATTTTGGGTATTTCTGCCCATCTCTTCATCCCATTACTGATAAAGTAGTTTTCAAAATAATTCATTTCTCCCCTAGGCACTTTTGATAAGTGGCAGGATCAGTTGCACAAGGTCTTTTTAAGTGCAAATACTATTATCTGAATTGAGACAGAGAAGGAGCCCCATAACAAAGATTAGCTTTCAGGTAAAGTCCAGAATGCTGTGCTGAAACCTATTCAAATAGCTATTTTATTTTTTTAATCTTAAAGTCTCTTTAAGTATTTTAACAAGTCTTTTAGAGTTCAATTTTGATTTTCTTTAAATGACACTCATTGGAAGAGAGAAGTCCCAGCTGTTTTGGGTCACAGCTGGAAGCCATAGAGCTAATGACTGCTGGGGCACTCACAGAGCAAGAGAGACTGCTGGAGGCAGTGAGGCCTCTGTCCCCCAGTCCCCACCTCATCCTTGTCCCTGTCTGTGCAAGAAGGCTTTGCCCTCATACTAGCTCACTGTCCTTGCCATTAGGATTCCTGGAAACACCCACTGTCCTTCATCATGGTGTCTGACTGAGGAGATTCCAAGGTCCTGGGTATCTCCTGGACTTCTGTTCCCAAGAACAACTGCTCATCCCAGACCCTTGCCTGCACCTCTACTTTGTCTTTTGATCTTTCTTCCTATCATGCTCAGTAACTCCAGCCAGGAGACTTGGGTTTTGTGGCAGGGTCCCTTGATGCCCGGTTCCATGGAAAGGGTCTCTAATAATTTTTGCCTAAGGAAAGGGCCAGAAGTCACACTTCCAGGTGGCTGAATACAGTGCATGAGAATACATTACAATGTTTTTATAAGCCAGGCTTTCCATTGAATGGCATTTGGCCCCGACAGTCACCATATTTTTTATCACATCTTGTAAAAGCACAAAGAGGATTTCTAAAACTATTTCAGAAAGTGGAAAAAATGAAAGAAAAAGTGTATTCAAAATGAGCAGGAGTACTTTGAGGGAGAAGCATGGCAATGTGTCTTTCAATGTAATGTTATTTAAATTCAAACAATGGCCACAGTTTTCAATCAGGCATGAGTGTTGGCTAATTCACATGCAACATTCTGTTTTCTATTATTATAATAAAGGTCTTTTTTTTTTTTGTGGAACTGGGGATTGAACTCAGGCCCTTGTGCTTTCCAGGGAAGCGCTTATTCCACTGAGCCATCTCCCCAGCTCAATAAAGGTCTTTTTAAAAATATGCAAATTACTTTTCCTGAGATGTCAAAGGTGTTAACAAGTTTCAGTTAGACTGGCTGAAACCTGACTTCCCTACCATACCCCCTGTACTCTTTTTTTTAAGAAAAGAAAAATAAACAATAAAAACAATAATAAAATTTTAAGACAAGATTGTAGGACAGTAACAATGGTTAGTACATTACATATTGTTATCTTCAAAGTAGTTGCTCATATTATAAGTTATAGGCCTCAAATCAAGCAATATAGGCATACACTTCTGTTTTCAATGACTGAAAGCATAATAGTATATATAACTATCTTAACTATCCTGTGTGTGTTTGTTTGTGTTTTCTTCTTCCTTCCTTTTCTTTTCCCCATTCTAGCTTCTCTTTGCTTTTGAACATTTTCTTCCCATTTCATAATACCTGTTGTCTTTTTTGGTTTTATTTACTCTTTCAACTTCTTCACTAGGAAGATAGTACCATATTGACATATATGAGACTGGTTTCTTTTACTTATGAATATTGACTTAAGTTGCACCCCTTTCCATATAAATGTCTCAAGTTTGTCTTTGCTTTATAGAAAAATACCACTTCTTAACTCACATGCTAATTGAAAACTATGACGTAACAATTTACCTGTGTCTTATTTCTCTGGGTAACTTCCACATACACATATAGTCACGTTTTGGACAAAGGTAATAATTTAGATGTGCAGTTGGACATTATTGTGTTTACATTTGTAGAGATATTACACAAAAATAGGTCAAATGCATTAGGAAAGAAATGAATTTGGTTAAAATTTCTGTGGGCATGATTTGCCTAAATATTCAGCTAAGGTTAAATGTGTTCTATTTTCAAGTCTTTGTACTGTAAATCTTTATTTGTAGGTTTCTATATTTTCTCCCCAAAATAGTCTTGCTGGAATATTTTTTAATGTATTTAGTAGAGGGTCTACAGGGTCTCACTACACAGATCAGACTCATACTGATTTTCCTGTTTTCAGTGTCCCAAGCACTGAGATTACTACACGCAGTCTCAATCCCTATCTCAGCCACTCCAGGGGTCAGCATAGCATGCCAGGGATTGAAGCAGTCTCTGCATCTGCCAAAGCAGGCGCTTTAGTCTACTGAGCTATCTGGCTTGCCCTGGAATCTTAATTTAAAAAAAAAAAAACCTTCAGCATGATTAATGTCATAAATTTGTATACTAAGTTCTTTATTAAAAAATTAAAATATTCATGGATCTATTCAATGCTTTGCAATGAAAGCAATTACTCTGATAGCTTAATTAAATTTCTAAACAAGAAGAACTCCATATGGTTTACTAATATGAGGATTTGTATATGTATGTATAAGTGTGTATCTAAATGTCGATACGTGCTTCAGGCTACTGCCAAAAGTAATACTGTATTGACAAGAACTTAGAATTTTCTATACTTGATATTCAGTATGTAACATAGATATGTGTCACATAAATATATAGGTAGATAGATCAATAGATAGATTTCAAATTCACTAAAAGGAGCAAATAGCACACACTTCTCAAATATACTGGCTAGTTGCAATTTTTGTAATACATTTTCATTACAACAAGCAAATGATCAATCTATGAAAATACAGTTAATTTTGTTTTGTTTTTACCTCTGCAGATAGGAACAGGAAAGTCCCATGAGGCGGTATTCACGGAATTGGCTATGCAGGTGAGCTGCGGGTGGCCGTCGAGGATGTAGCCGGTTACACAGCTGTAGCGGATTTTGTCCCCAACATCAAACCGCGTGCCATACAAGACACCTTTGGGCGGAACTCCAGGGTTTCCACAAGAGCTACTCTGCAATTCTATAGAAGAGGGAAAAAGAGATGAAAAGAACATATCTGAATCTGTTAAATTAGCATAATGTGTTAAACTTATGACTATATATAGATTTTGATATAGATATGTGAATAGAATATATAGAGACATATACACTGATATAGATATATAGATGTTATGTAGATATTTTTCTTTTTAAAAAGAGCCCAGAAAAATATCTACTATTTAAATACATATAACTGAACAATATAGAAATAACTGCAGTTAATACATTTGTAAGACTTTTAAAATTTACATACTCAAAACTTAGTAATAAGTGATTCTATTTTCATTTATTCAATCCTCCTTTAATTGATGCTTTTACTTCGCCCTGAGCATAGATATTTGTACAGAATAAACACATATTTGAAGGAAAATTTTTCATCTTTCAATGGAAATAACACAGTAGCATGTACAAGATACACTTGTTTTGGAATTTAAAGAGATCAGACAAGAATTACGGCTTTATTAGCACTTTAACCTTGAGTGCACAGCGAGAGTCATAAGTACATTGAAGGACATTTCAACCAGACCAACCAGACCGGGTCTGCCAAAGCCTTGATCAGAATATCTCACATACTCTTCTTTTACTTTATTAGTTAATTAAAAATAGACAACCATACAAATATTAGAGTTTGATTTTTATCACGTCAGATGATTTAACTTTAAAAATAGGAGAAACACAAAAAAATAGTAGAAGCTACAGAATGATGAATTTAGAGATGAATTTTTCTTCCTTACCCTCATTTTTTATTATATTACCTTTCTACAAAAATGATGATCAATAAAAATAATATCTTAATGGGAAAAGGTAGTATTTCAATTGGAGTAAAATCGATGGCTTAGGTAATAATACTTTATAAATGTCCATTTATTTTGAGATTTATGGTACAATTTCATATGTAATTAATATTAAAGCCACTAAATAGGAATATATGGAAACTATTATTTTTGTAAAATAAGAAGCTTAAAATGACATTGAGATGGAATATGAGGTCTTTTCAGCTTTCCTTTGATGTTTGTTACACTTGAGTAGTGAGTTTCATGTTACATGAAATCACATAATTGCAAGCTATAGTGATATTGAAAATAGCAATGCCAATTTTTTTTT
>NDGN011558518.1:29280-61514 GCA_002564285.1 Tympanoctomys barrerae | reverse complement strand
GCTCCGCGCGGACCCGTTCTCCGCCCCGCCCCGCCTCCCCCGAGGATACCGGGCGTTTAATCTCTCAGGGCTTAATTCTTGGCAGCCTCGAAGGTGGTTCACAACGGGAAATAAAACTTGACAGTTGCCTTTTCTCTAAAAGGGGTTTAGAGACGGGCTGAAAAGCAAACGTGTTTTTCGCTGCTACAGGCTTCCGCGTTCGGGGCGCGGCCGGCCGGTGCGGTGCGGTCCGAGGGAGCGGGGCGCGCCGGCGACGCCGAGTAGGCCGAGGCGCGGCGCTTTCCGCAGCCCGACGCCGGGAACCCCGCGCAGGAACCGCGCGCCCCGGGGAGGCCGGGGGTGCCCGGAGTCGCGCCCGGGGCGGCAGGGGTCAGGCGAGAGACGAGGGCCTGGAGAAGGCCTCAGCCTGCTAGCTCCCGTCCTGGGCTCCCGTCCTGGGCCCTGTCACACGGTTGGGGACCGAGGTGACGGAGGTGGTGAGGGCAGTGCTGGGGGCTTTGTTTCCCCGGCCTGCTGCTGCGGACACTGCACAAAATGGAGCGGGAACCAGGATGAGCGCGCCGCCCGCCCTGGGCTGCCCGGCTGCTATTGGGTGGAAGAGGCCAGAGCCGCCGCTGGCCCCCTCCTGGCAGAGCGGAGCGCGCTCTCCTTCCTGCGGTAAAGGTCAAGTCCTCCGAGCCACCGCCTTCACCGCCTCCACGGTCAGGGCCGATCGCCCAGTCCCGTCACCGTAGGCGCTGCAGCTGTGGTTGCTGGAAGACCCAGGATGTACAACTAGCGGAGCCGTTACTCGTGCTGCAAGCAGGTTCTGGTAGCCTGGGCGTGAGCACTGCATGCGGATTCTTTTTTGGTTTCCAATGCCTTTATCATGTTCAAAAGGAGTCCCACACTCAGGAGTGCACAAAGCTGTGTCTTCGGGAAGAGCCAGATCGACCCCAGTCCAGCAGATTTTGGAGGCCGTGGAGGCCTAGCCTGAGCAAAAGGAGCCCCTACAAGCTCATGGGAAGTAAACATGACTGCATGGATGGGAGAACTGGGTTCTGGCAGGAACAAGTGGCTGGCTGCTCAGAGCCAGCAGGCCCGGAGTAAGATGGAAAAGCCAAGACGCTGCTGGGCTGCCTGAGTGCAGAGATGCTATGAGTACATGGCAGGCCTATGGTGAGATGCTCGATGCTCTCCTCAGGCCTAAGATCTTTACTAAATGAAGTGTGTTCTCCCACTAAAAAAACACCTGAGTACTGGCCCCAAGAACCTTTCACTGTGTTCTGCAGGGAGGAAACACCTTACTCCCTGCCCATGGCCTGCTCATTGGCAGGCCAGAGCCTCAGGCCCAGCAGCAAAGAGAACTTAAGTCTAGTCTGCCACTGAGCCTGTTGCCCTAGGTGAACCAAAGTGTCTACAAATGATCTTTTCTTTCCTCAAAAGATAGAAAAACTGACGCTATCCCTAGAGTTGCATGGGCAGGACTGGGATACAGTGCAGTTGTCTACAAGTGATTACCATGGTGGAACAGCCAGGCCAAATTGTCAGAGAGCCCCTAGGGCAAGGCTGGATGGGGGTAGGGGCTATTCTTAACCTTGGAATCTTAATTGCCACTGGCATTGGGTAAAAATGAAGTTTCCCTAGAAGGCATTTGCAACCTGGAACGCGTGAGGGTGTCTTATGAACCACAGCCCTGGGGACTGAGACCAAGGACCGGAACCAATGTCATGGATGGACTATTATCTTGTCCTCGTTATTGCACACACTTAGGGAAACCACATTTGGGCCAAAGCTGCAAAGAAAATAGAAGGCCGACCCTGAGAACTAGGGTTTTACCCTTCACTGTTTTCCCCACCCCATTTGTTCCCACTCTATGAAGAAATGAGTGAACTCTTCTCTAATGAGTTAGCAACAGTAAAAATAAAAATAGATCTCAAAGGAAGAAATGCTTCCTTCTCCCATGGGTTTGAGACCCACTAAACTAAATGATAAGCAGATTGCTTAGGTGATTGAGACCCTCAGCTGAGCCCTTTGCCCTATTTCCCAGTGGCCAGATGGATAGAGACTCTTTCAGACATTAAGGACATTCTAGCATGATTGAACCTGCTAGTCAGACAAAGAACCAAATGTGAGGTCAAGTTCAAGGTATTACCTGTTTCCTTGCTATGGGGAAGGGAAGAGGAGGGTCAGTGCCTTGACAAAGGGGCAAACTGACCCGTCTCTACTTGGTAATGGCAGAGGTGATCCCCTGATATTTTACCAGAAGGAAAGGTGATGGCCAACAAATCATTCCCTGAGAAGAAATACTGTGAGATTTCCAGGGCCATCCCCACAGCACCCTCC
The DNA here is from genome assembly GCA_002564285.1 of Tympanoctomys barrerae. NCBI lineage: Eukaryota > Metazoa > Chordata > Mammalia > Rodentia > Octodontidae > Tympanoctomys > Tympanoctomys barrerae. The sequence continues at coordinate 59,189 of NDGN011558518.1, read as the reverse complement.
TAGCTCACCACAAAAACAAAAGGATACCTTCAACTTGGAAGGAAATAGTCCCAAATAAAGACCTGGCCTCCAGCCCTGGGAAGAGCTCTTTGTCCATTTCCACCCTTGTCCTTCCAGCCAACTCTTGCACATGTATGCATTATGGTCAACAGGGTAGCTTAGCATTCTTAAAACAGTGCAACATTTGGGGACAGAGGAAAGTAACAGCTCCTGCTGGCAAGAAGAAATAATAATGGCACTTTAAGCAATCCACTGAGAAATAACTGTAGGTCTCTGGTGAAAGTTAAAATTGGGGGGAGTCAGAAACTGCATAGACCCTTCTCTCTATACATGAGTACTAGCTGCCTTCTAGTGGCACCTTAGTTGGTGCTCAGCAGAAGAGAGACATCAGGAGAGTCAAGAGGCCTGCAAAAAGGAGATTGGCTAGAAAGAGGCGGGGCAGGCACAGTTAACATGAGTGGCAGGGGGACAGTACTGGCTGGAGAACGGTGGACAGTGGGCAGCTGAATTTGGCATTCACAGGATGACCACATGCTGAGCATTCAAAGGGCTGCAAGTGCAGACACTGGCCATTTCAGATTCCCAGATTTGGGGGATGAGGAGCAGCTGCTGTCTCCCAAGCCAGCCCAAAGGACAAAAAAAAAGCCTGGCCAGTTGGAGTTTGGAAGCCTAGAGTCTAGAGATGCTCTCACCTGCACCCCCATCACCAGCTATATCCTCCTTTGGCATGAGAGGTTGTTAAGCCACCTATCAAGTATCCTTTGAATAACTGTTGGAAAGGCCCTGGCCTGACAACCATGGTGACAAGGCCTTACATTGCCCAAGTGTGCATCGATTGGTACAGAAGCCGCTCTGCCACTCTGTACTACCGTTGGAGCCTCCCGCAGCTCCCTGGCCCTCTCCTGCAGCAAGAAGAAGCGGATGCGGCAGAGGAGCCCGGACACACTTTATTCTGATATCCTGCCTGGAAAAGCAGGCATGGATCACCATCCCCGCCAGAGTGCACTCAGCCTGCCAGGGAGGGCTGGGGAGATGCACATCCTCCTTCCCAGTCTTACAGCCAGATCAGAGGAAGACCCTGACTGGCTTGGTTTTGGTCTGTAGGGCTGAACAAATCTTGTTAGCCATTTCCTCCTTGATCAGGACGACAGGGACGCCTGCCTTCTCCTCTCCGGGTGGCCACCTCCAAACTGCGGAGGAGCGACAGGCAGCTGGCGGCGTAAGGCTGCCTAGACCTTGAAGTTTGGAAAAACAAGAGATTGAACTGGCTCCCTCCCTTCTTTGCAGACGCACACGCACCGTCAGGCAGCCGCCACTTCCTGCCTTTGTTTTTCTTCCTCCAAACATTTTTGGCCTCTTGCATTAGCCGCCCTGGGGCTCCGGGACGATGAAAGGAAATATACGCTGAAGAGTGTTTTCGGGAGATGGCCCAGTACTGTGGAGCTTTCGTGAAGTAACTTGCTGCTCATGAGAAACCAGTCGCCAGGGCCAATGTCATAGTCTTGCCGGCGGCGGCAGCTTCTAAAGTGGAACTCGGACTTGGCCTTCCGGGATGGCCTTAGTTCCATTCAGCTTTTTCCCAGAGCCAGGTAGGTTCAGCTTGACTGTTGAGCCTCCTGCAAAGCAGAAGAGTCTGTAAGACTCAGCATAGTTAAAACCAAAGACAAGCAGTTCTGTCCCCTCTTCTCCCCCCATATTTGGTCCAAACCTCAGAACAGCACCCATCCTTCACCCTCACTGGTTGCCTGGAGAAACATTTGCACCACTAAGTATATTCTGCAAGAGTGGGGCAGGAGTGGGCAACCCCGAGGGCATCCTGCAGGCTTGCGGGATCTGCGCACCTCGACTTTTGTCCTTGCTGGGGCAACTAAAAGCATTCAGCAGCTCCAGGCGGTTCCCCTTCTGCTGCCATCCAAAGCCTTTTCTCTCCTCCATCTCCACAGCAGCGCCCCCACACACCCTCTTCCAGGCTTCAAGTCCCTCCGGGCACCCAGCTCTATAACAGCCTGTCAAATAGCCCTCCCAAGCACTCCTGGAGTTCCTTCCTCCAACAGAGCCTTTCCTTGGGCATTTGCCTTGTCTCCTGAAGATACCCAAGAGATCCAATCCTGCCGGCACCCACTTGACTTGGTTCTTGAGGAGAGAATAGGAGACAGTGGTTATTTGGAACAGCATACAACCCCATACTGACCATTCTGTGGGGACACCCTCTCGTTGGCACGAGAGGAAGCCGATCTAATGAAGAGAGGGACTGCATGCAGCTGGGGAAGGTGGCCTGGCGTCCCCCACTGGCGGGCAACTGCGGCCCCACTGCTCAGGAACAAGCTGAAGTTGACTGCCAAAACTGCTATAAAACCGCAGGTCTGTCTAGAACTGTTTTCGGTTCTCCTAGACGCCCCCGGGTTCAATTATGGTCTTAAAAGCCCTAATACAAGTGCAAGAATTTGTTTGCCTTCACCCAGGGGCGGGGCAAGCCCTGCAATGGTGGCGCCTTTGTTATGGCAAAGTCCCTGAAACCCTTCATGCATTCCTTTTGTTCCAGGATAGGGGTGGTGAGGACTGGGTGGGCTGCTGGGAGAGTTTGGAATAGTGAAAAATTGAGCCAAGGAACTATTCAAATACAGCTGTTTGAAACGTTGCTCCTATCTTTTATATTCCATCTCCAAGAAAGAGATACTGTGGAGAAACAAATATTTTGCCTTGTGGGTCGCTGCAGGAAATAGAAGTTTTTCGCTGCAGGGCACCCCCATAATTGTGATTCCCAGCTTTAGGAGGTCCCACACTGCCTTTCCCCAACAACCTTCTCTCCAACTGGATTGTCTCACTCATGCCGATGCTGCCCTCTACGAAAGCCACAGTGGACAAATATGTCAAGCTGAAGATGCACAAATAATTTCAAGTTCAGCTCTCAGAGATTCAAGGGGCATGCAAGTTCTTGCAGCAAATCCTGAATAAAGAGTTCATTAAACCAATGTGTCTGACTGGCTTGATTTGTGATAAGCAATCCTTGTAAAGGGGGAAAGCCACATAAACATTAATGCTAATAAATTAGTTTACTCCACTACAGAGTAATTACTTGATATTATTGATATTTACAGTGGGTATTCAAATGCAATGGCGGGTCATTATTGGGAGAAAATACATAATGAGAATATTTCTTTTCCAGTGCAATACATGATTAAATTTGTTATTGAGTCAGTTACAGTCAGCTCAGCAATAAATAAATAAATTGATGTTGACACTTAAATACCAAAGATCTTAAGAGTTTATACTCTAAATCTTCTCAAGATATGTAAATACCTTTAGCTATTTCCTGGACAGGCAAGGGGTTTTCATTTTTCATTTTTAAAATTTTCCTTCTATGACACCCCAGCTCCTTCTAAGAACAGTGTTTTGGGGAGGCCCTGGGTACAGGACTTCTCCCTGTTCCTGCCCGGCTGCTCTAAGTCCTCGCTCTTCTTTCGTTTCCCCAAAATATTCTTCCTTCAATCCTACAGAGTAGTAATGAGCATTATTTTGCCTTCTCAATTTCTCTGTTTCCTCCTCCTGAGAAGGTAGGTTCACACCAGCAGCTAAGGCCTCTGACTCTGTCCTTGGCACAAACTTGGCCTTTGCAAGGCATCCTTAATTGCCCAAGGTGCAGGGAGTTGGAGGAACACCTCTCTTTTCTTTGGCATTGTGCTCCTTCTCTGGAACGAGTGGCAGGAAAAGACACCGAGCTTTCTGAGCTTCTGCCTTGCACCTCCCTTGCTTTCACTCTCACTTTGCAAGAAGAGGATGCAGATTATCCCTTTCTTTGCCAGGACTCCTCAGCCATTACGCCTTCCTTGCCACCCCAATTTTCTCCACAGCCCCAAGCAGCCTGGAGGATCCCCCCTCCCCAAAGGTCCAGCATACCCAGGAGAAGGCTCCTCAGATGTCAGCTCCTCTAAAACAGCCCAAGGCTTGCCTCAATTGCATGGTTTCCCGATTCCTCAGCTGCAGAAGACCAGGCAGGCGCGCTGACCAGCGAGCAGAGGCGCAGCCCCCGTGCGTCTGGCTCTGCCGAGTCACTCCGAACCGCGGCAGGCAGGGAGGAGAAGGGGGGTTCTTGAAAGACAAGGGGTGGAGTGAGGAGGTGGGCAAGGAGCGTGATGGGAAAGATGGATCCCGTGTAAGACGAAGGCCCTTCCGGACCCGTGGATCACTGACAATCCGCAGAGAAAGCCGCCCTGGCTGTTGGCGGTTTAGGGACGGAAGGCACTAAAGCGCTTCGGAAGTGACCATGAATGCAAGCGTGTAATCAAGTCACCGTGCAAATCAGACAAGCCACGGGGCCAGCACATCCACGACTACTACGAACCCTGCCCCCGAATGGGGTCCGGCCACGGTCTGAGGCTGGGGTGCTTCCTAGAGCAAGCCTGGAGTGGGGGGCTGGGAAGAAGGGGCGCGACCCTAAGCCTCCAGGACAGCCGACTTCCCGACCACGGGCCACGGGGCTCTGGGCTTCCACCTGGCCACCCCTAGCACACAGCATCCCTCAGCCACCCGAGGAGTGGGGGTAAGGGCGACGGGAATTGAGTTTCTCACCGCCCTAGGCACATTCGAAGGCTGGGATCGTGCAGCTGAGCAACAGCAAGCTGCACGGGGGCGCACCCCAGCCTTGCTGCGCGCCGGGAGGCCCCCCAGCCAACATGAGTTACACCGGCGATTACGTGCTTTCGGTGAGAACACCGAGTGACGATCTGTTGCTTCCCCTGAGGTGGCTACAAAGAAAGGAAGCCGAGGAGGGAGGGGAGGGGGAAAAAAGGAAAGGGGGGAAAAACGCCCGGACTAGCTCGCAGCTTGTCAATTTCAACATCGGGTCACATGACCAGCACCTCCCTGCTAAGGATGGGGATAGATTTCCACGTCAGCTTACGTCTCCAAATTTCTACTTCACGGATCCGCTTCAAAGAGGCAGCTGCAGTGGAGAATCATGTTAAGCTCGGCTACTGCGGAGAGCCCAAGGTAGCCCAATGATGGATTTTGATGAGCGTGGTCCCTGCTCCTCTAACATGTATTTGCCAAGTTGTACTTACTACGTCTCGGGTCCAGATTTCTCCAGCCTCCCTTCTTTTCTGCCCCAGACCCCGTCTTCGCGCCCAATGACATACTCCTACTCCTCCAACCTACCCCAGGTCCAACCCGTGCGCGAAGTGACCTTCAGAGAGTACGCCATTGAGCCCGCCACTAAATGGCACCCCCGCGGCAATCTGGCCCACTGCTACTCCGCGGAGGAGCTCGTGCACAGAGACTGCCTTCAGGCGCCCAGCGCGGCCGGCGTGCCTGGCGACGTGCTGGCCAAGAGCTCGGCCAACGTCTACCACCACCCCACCCCCGCCGTCTCCTCCAATTTCTATAGCACGGTGGGCAGGAACGGCGTCCTGCCGCAGGCTTTCGACCAGTTTTTCGAGACGGCCTACGGCACCCCGGAAAATCTCGCCTCCGCCGACTACCCCGGGGACAAGAGCGCCGCGGAGAAGGGGCCCCCGGCGGCCACGGCGACCTCCGCGGCGGCGGCCTCTGCGGCGGCCTCGGCGGCCACCGGCGCGCCGGCAACTTCAAGTTCGGACGGCGGCGGCGGCGGCGGCGGCTGCAGGGAGGCGGCGGCGGCCGAGGAGAAGGAGCGGCGGCGGCGCCCCGAGAGTAGCAGCAGCCCAGAGTCGCCTTCCGGCCACACTGAGGACAAGGCCGGCGGCCCCAGTACGTATAAAGGCAGCGCCCAGCGCTTTATGAAAGGGGAGTTGGAAATCTAGCGCAGCACCGCTGTTAAATTTTTATATGCTGTTTTATAAGCATATAAGGTTTATGAAGGGCCTTTAGGTTTCCCCCAACAAAACTTTGTTATAAAAGGCGGGATCACGTGGCGAGTGCTGAAATTGGCCGTGAAATACCCACCGGCCAAAGCATGCCTGGAAAAAAAAAACCCTCCCGTTTTCTCTTTTTTTCCCTTCTCAACTCCCAAACCCGGCAGCTCAGTCCCGCTCGGGGCCAGCTTCAGGCTGGGGAGCCGGAGGTGGGCGCCTGTAAATTCCCTCTGCAAGGGCTCCAGGAGCCTTTGATAGGAAGGTAATCCGGAGATTTTTATAAAAGCCATGTGTTGCACTGGGACTCCAGTCCCCGGCTGGGATTCAAAGGCATCGCTGTTTAACGATGGAGCTAGGAGCGCGTTTACCAGATAAAGTAGCCCGCTTAGCTCAAGCAATATATTAAAAGAAACAAATTAACCCAAAGTTGGCCTTTTTGTCCAAAGGAAGCCATTTTCCTCCAGCACGGTGGCAATTGCGTGCCGCCTTCTGTCCAACTGCATGTTATTCACAATTGTTATTAAATCTGTCAAAAGCGAATATTTTTTGTCTTGTGTGGAGCTCTAAAGGGGGAACAAGTGGCGCCTATTTGAAGATTCAGAAGGCCCCGTTCCTTCCACCCTATCTATAAGAGCACCCCTGTCCTTACCCAAAGGCTAATGGCTGTGAAGTAGTGGCTGTCCGCAAGGCCTAGGGTAGGGGAATTCTGCTGTTGCCTCCCACCTCGAGGGAGCTAGAGCCTGGCCGGGGGAGGCAAGAGTAAGGGGCCAGGGCTCTGGCCGACAAAAACCTGACAGCAGTCCCAGATATAAACGTGAGAGCCGAGAGCCAAATCCTGGCTGCCGCTGGCATCCACTGGGGCTGGGGACTGCCTTTACTGCCTCGGGAACAGGCAGCCCAGGTGCTGAAGGTGAAATGTCCTCAGGCGCTGTTTGTTTAGTCTGGCGGGGTGAGAGGCAGCCAGCAACCCCCACTCGGCTGCTTTCAAAGAGGTTTCAGCAGCACAAACTCGCCTGTTGCTGTGAGGAGCCCTCCTTTCTGCTCGGGGGCAGCAGGAGCACCTTCCCCGGGGGCCTGTCTAAGGAGCATGCTTTTATCTAGGGCTGAGCTTCGGGCTGCAGCCTGTTCCCAGCCGGCAGTAGGAGGGTAGGGGCCTGGAGAGACCTTGAGGGGGCTTCCTGTCCCTGTGACCAGCCTTTTTCCTCAACCCGGGGCTCTGGGGTAGATTGCAGAAGCCATGCCTGGCTCACCCCCTTCCTTTCCTCCTCCATAGGTGGCCAACGCACCCGCAAAAAGCGCTGCCCCTACACCAAGTACCAGATCCGAGAGCTGGAGCGAGAATTCTTCTTCAGTGTCTACATCAACAAAGAGAAGCGTCTGCAACTGTCCCGCATGCTCAACCTCACTGACCGTCAAGTCAAAATCTGGTTTCAGAATAGAAGAATGAAGGAAAAAAAAATTAACAGAGACCGTTTACAGTACTACTCAGCTAACCCGCTCCTCTAAGGCTCCAGCCGGCTGGAATTGGGTGGGGGGCTTCATACATGTGAAACGATATGCAGATGTTGCCCTTGACAAGGTCAAGGAACATGGTGACTTTTGAAAAAAAAAAAAAAAAGGAGGCATACAAGAGAGGAAGGATACATGGAGATAGCCCAAGCAGCAGAGGGCCTGGGACTCTCTTGGTTAAGATCTCAATGGTTAAGATTTCTAATAATTGGATTCTGAGTATTGTGCATCATCTAGGATGAATGGTTTGAGATGTCTGGTGGTTCACTCTTGGAGCCCGTGTCCCTTTAGGCTGGGTGTGGTCTCTACTGGGGACTAGGCCCCCTGCCAGGGCCTCTGGAGGCCAACCCCCCTCCAGAACCCTCCCCACAGAGCCTGGCCACCCCCAGGACTCCTAAGTCAAGAAGCTGTATGCTCTTCAAGCCCAGTTTAGCTTGGGGACAGGGGCAAGAGGAAAGGTGAGGATTGCTAAGTGCCCAGAATGGGGCTATTTTCTGAAGCCAGTGTGAAAGGCAGCTGGACTAAGAGGTGACTGTAAGGTCAGAGAAAGGCTGCAGATCCTGGAGGAAAAAGAAATCGATCCAGGTGGCATGCATGTCTTCCACTCCTAACTACCCACCACACTGACCCAGGTCTGAGCTCCTAGCAGCCACTTCCTACAGCCCATCTGGAATTTCTTCCTTGCAAACAGGGGTCTTCATCCCAGCCTGCTACCCAGGCCTAAAGCCTGATTGCAGATAGGACTGTTCCTTGAGATGGAAAGCATTGAAAAGCCCAGAGGCTGCACCCTGGCCGCTGGCCCTTCCATCTTTGCAGGAAATGCCTGTGGAGTGCAGCAGTTTGGCCAAGTCTCCACCACATTTAATGAAGCTTGGATTTTACTCAACATCAGGCAGTGGGCCTGGCCAGCGGGTCCTCAGCTTTGGCTGTAAGGGTCCGGAGTCCCACACCAAATCCCCAGTTCCGGCTCCATACTCTGCCCTCATTGACTCAGAACTGAGCTTGGAAGCTTCCCGCGACCTTCCAAGAGCCCGAGAGTGATTTGGAATTATTTTAAAAGATAAATATTATATTATATATATATATTTCCCTGAAGGAACCAAAGCGAATTTTAAAAAGATGCAATGTGGGGGGGGTGATGAAAATATTTAAAGGCTCTATCTGTTTACAGTGGTCCATGGTTAAAAATTGCTCACTGCTAAGAATATTTGAATGTACGCTTCATACAGGGATGGTGTTCGAAAGACTTGTAAATAAAGAAACCATAACCTAATCTGTTTGAATACTTTTTTGCCATTAGCTGATTTTCTTTGGGGTGTTGGAGGGGATGGGAAGAGTGTTGAGCATGGTCTTTTTAATCTCGTGCCACATTTGGAAAGAGTTAGGGGGATGGTTGGAGGCCGCTCAACCCTTCAGAACCTGGGGACCTCATTTGGGAAAACCAGGAACCATCTCCTTAAACCTCTTCTGCCTCCCAGTGTAAAGAGGTGTCTGGTGGCTCTGCTTGTCATGGGAATATTGGCCTGTCTTCGGCCCTTGTCCACTCTTGTGTCCTCTACAGCAGGTACATAAGAGACAGGCACAGGAAAATAAAGACAGTGGAAACTTGAGTATCAGGTCCTGGTGTGACATTCCTTTCCCTACTCGCCTTTTATTGCCAAATGTCTCCCCTTCCCACATCCTTTTACTAGTAAAGGGGCAAGTTACCAGGCCCCTGAGGGGTGAGGTAGTAACTGACTCAGGATTTAGCTACAGTAGAAACCAAGCTTAGGTTGGCCATGTCTTTGTGAAAAATAGGGTCCACGGGGTGTCATACCTCAGGACCCAGAATGTGGGACTTCATCCTGTGCAGCTGACCTTAGCCCTGAAGAAGCCCTTGGGGCCTGAGGTGGTCAAAGAGTCTGACCCCCAGCTGCCCTTGCTCACCCAGGACTGGGAGGCCTAAATACAACCCCTCTGCAGTACACTGAGGATCGCTTCAGCAAAGGGGGATCAGCCTGGATACCAAGGCAGAGCAAAACTTTAGGATTCTCTTAAAGTGGCTTTCTCCTCAGATCCCAGCCCAGGCAGCATTTTGCCTCTGGGGAAAGAAAGATGCCGGTTTCCTCTTTGTTTGCTGCCTTTGAACTTCTGCCTTAAATTTGGACATCACCCATAACCTTGAGGGGCAGGGCGGAAAGGACAGAGCCTTTTGTTGCCCACTCCACACTCTCCAGCCACCCAGGCAGGGCCAGAGCTACAGAGAGGGTCGCATTTGAAGAGAGGCCCCAGGCCCCTGCTCTGTTTATTTGTTTGCGTGTTTGTCTAACTGGCGCGACAGGGGAAGCCGAGCTGAAAGGGGAGCGAGACGACCCCAGATGAAATGTCTAGATTGATAGACAGACACACAGAGACCGACAAGGGCCCTCCTGGGGGGCTGGGAGGGGGCGGCAGGGAAGCCCAGGTTTAGGGAAAGACTTCCTTTGGGATGGTTAAAGATTAACCAAACTCTCTCAAGTTGCTAGAGAGTCTAGCCAGGAGAACTGCTCTCTGATGGGCGGCGGGCGGGCGCGGGTTTGATTTCTGAGCCCTATAAAAGCCCGTCCTCAGATGGCTGTGACAATGTGGTCGTAAACCCGTCCAGGGCCGGCCAATTTGCATATTTGGAATGCGCCGCTATAAACCCGGCTGGGGTTTTGCAGCAATTTCTTAGATGTAAAAATGAGATCTCTATAGCAGCGGGCAGGGTACATTCTCTCGCTCTCTCGCTCTCACCCGCTCTCCCTACCCGGAGCCGGCTTCCCTCTCTCGGCTGCAGGCTGGAGCTCCAGCAAGGCCTAAGCGCGCAGCCGCCACGAGATGGCGCACTTCCGATCAATGTCAAAGCCGCCGGGGAGCCGGGAACCCCAGCGTGATTCTTGGCCTTTGTTCGCTTCTGATACTAAGAGCAGCACGGTACATTATTTCACTTGCCCTGCTTCCCTTTGTATCAAAAAGAGGGGGGCTCACGCTCAAGAAGTAGTTGCTGGTGTGCTTTAAAGCAACTCGCCTCCGCTGGCCTCGCGGGCGTCGCGGCGTGGAGAAGCCAACTGCCCCTTGGCAGTGATTTCGGACATGTGTCAAGGTAAGAGGCTGCAAGTTTAGCAATTTCACTGTGGCAGGGGTGGGGGACGTCGATGTCTACGCAGGGGTCTGGGACGTGACTGGGCTTGTGGGGTGACGCGGTAGGAGTTCGCGCTCCCCCCCCCCATCTCACTCGAAGGTTGGAAAGCAGAAGAAGGCCTGGGGAGAAAGTTGGGGATTTTAGCTCCGCGCGCCGGCATTCCACTTCAGGCGGTCGTTGTTCGATTGTGTGGAAATATTCAACGTAGAATGAGCCCGGGGTGGGAGGCCTCCAGGCAACCGTGGTCCAGATGTGCTGGGACCGAAGGTAGTGCGGAGAGGGGTGAGGGAAAAAGAGAAGTGGCAAGACTGGAAGAAAAAGAAAGTTTCTACTCAAAACAATGGGGTGGTCCGCTCGCGTGGCCCGCCAGAGCTGAGCGGGCTTATTCCCCGGGGCTGGCAGCGGGAGCTCGCCGCCTTGCTGCTAGGTGCGTCTCTAGGTCTGCCCAGCAGCCCAGGACAAACCTTTGTTCCCCCCAAAAGGCCAACTCCAAGAAATCACATTTGATTTTTGAGGCTGCCAGAGAAATCTCCGTATTATGTGTTTAGAATGTGCCGTTATAAACCTGGCTGGGATTTTGCAGCAATTTCCTAGCTGGGAAAGTGACATCTTTTGCAGTTTGCAGATGCACAAAATTGCATTGGTTCCCACCTATATATTTTCGCAAAGTAAATTGAGGGATAAAGTTTGATCAAGCCGTCATTTCTTTAGGGCTGTAATTTTTAAAAAAGTTTTAAATGATCAAAATGCTTACAATTTGGAAGCCAGATTAAAATTGTCTCCCATGTTTTTTAATTTCAATATCTTGTCATTACTTTCTTGAGCTTAGTTATTTTCTTTCCCCAAATATACTGTGCTCGAGGCAAGGGAATCGCCAATAAAGTGGCTGCTGCCTCTGTGTGCGCACAGGGGTAGATTTTGCTTGTGAGAATCCCTAGTGTTTTTGAGCAAGGGCTCCCGAACTGTGCCAGTGAAAGGCGGCTGTGAGAAGGACCGAGCGTCCACACTGGGAGCTGCTCACTACAGTCCCAGAGCTGCCGCCAGCTTCAAGGCCAGAGGCTGTTTTTTATGGACAAAATGAAGAATTTTACAATTCAAAGGATATGTGAAAAGGCCCAACACTCTCTCCCCAAAGGGGAGCAGGCTTAGCTCATTTATTAGATTCAGAAAAAAAAAATTAAAGGCTTGGTTAAGAATAGATTGCACCTGATCGGTTATAAGCAGACACATCATCTATCCCTAGAACTGTTGACTTTCTCAAAGATGAACAGAAGAATGTCATAATTTGTGGAAAATCTTTCTAGCTATGGGTAAATTCCTAAATCGGCAAAGCCCTGAATTTTTGTTAATGCCAGACACAAAGAAGCAGCATTAATTTTTCCCGTATGGGGCTACAGCCCAATCCCACAGCCTGCTGGATAATTTCGAGCCTGGAAAGCTTTGAGAATGACCTGCAGTATATTTTGCTTACCGGCTATCTCAAGTTCAGAACCTATTTTTTTTTCTTTTAAAAAACACAACTTGTTTTTCATAGTAACAATTTATTTCCCAGCATTTGAAAGGGCTTGCTGAAAAAGAAATCTGCTCCTAGTGAACTGCAGACTAATATTCCCCACAGGGCTTGCTTGTTCCATAGGCCTGACATTTACTTCAGCTCTGTGGAGGGACTGGCTATTATCAAAACCAGGTAGAAAGGGGCAGTATTTCCACCCAAATAGCACATAGGTTCTGGTGGCAGCGTACTCACTGCACAAGCTTAGTTGAAGCCAGCAGGCATTGAGGGTTTTGGGTGAAAGGCATTCTGAGAGAGAAGGGAAAGAGAGAGGAGAGAGAGAGAGAGAGAGAGAGAGAGAGAGAGAGAGAAATGTAGAAATGTAGGAGCTGGAAGAAAGGGTGAAAGGAAAAGAAGGCAAATGGGCAAAAGGAGAGCAGATAGACGCTGACCAATGCTGCAGTTGAATTGCTTTTGTTAAGGTCTCAGGGCTGGGAAACCTCGGGAAAGCCAAGGCGATCAATAAATAGACTATTTTATTGAGGAGGCTAACACCTCCTTTTTATAGTCTAGGCAGGCACAGGAGCCTTGGGGCCTGTCGGGGAGGCTGGGGGCTCTAGACCGACTGAGGCAGCTGAGGAGGCTGTTTAACTTGAGCTTCTGCTGCATCGGAGGAAACTCTAGTTTGAACCAGCCGCTGGCTAGTCCTGCCTGAGCATACTGCAGGCTCTCAGAGAGTGAGTCCTCCTGGGAGTGGAACAGTAATTCTGAGCCAGAGAAGTGTACACATTTTAAAGCAAGAAAGAGCTCAAATTCAACATTCTTTTTGCTTTATTGTAATGAACGGGAGAGTCATGCTGGAAAAACACATCTGGCCTCTCCAAAAGCCAGAGGAGACCCAGTGCCAATGCCATGGTCTATGATGTTGGTATCAGGCCTTCTAGGTCCTCTGCTCTTTAGCAGGGATAGCCTTTTGTACCAAGCTGACTCTTGTAACCTTGGATGGCCACGTGCAGGCTTCTGGATCCCGGCCAGTCCCAGCCAGCCGAGAAGTCCATTTGGCTGTACTACAGGGCCCTGGCCGGGATGGGCCTGAGGCTGCCTTCATCAGGGCACTTGGCTTGTTTTATCAGCCAAATAAGCAGGCTTCTTGAGTCCCAGGAGAGTCCTGGATATTTTGAAGAGTTCAGGAGAAGGCTTTGAAGGGTGTGTGAACTCCTGGAAAATGATGGGTCGAATTGTGGGAATGCACAGATATACATTTTTCACAAAATAAGTCAGAACTTGCCTTAAATTTTCCAGAAGGGTCCCCAGCACGCTAAATGGTTAAAAAAGAAAAGTTTACATCATTGTCTTTATTTTTGTAGCTTCTATCTTCTCATACTTTCCAATGGCCATGGGCCCTTCCCAAACTTCAGCCTGGAAAACTGCTTTCTGTGTTCGCAACAGGCAAGCCTGTAGACCCTAATTCCAGCCAGTGGTCTGCTGAGATTTCCCCCCCCCCTCAAGGAACCCACTCTTCATCCTCTTAGGACCCACTTCCCCATTGAACAGACCTTTTCTGAGAGCTCTTGGCAAGACTGAAGAGCAAAACGCCTTTCTCAGACTGTCCTCAGCTTTGTGGCATTTCCAGATGGCACTGTTGAACACAGCAGTCCCAGCTAGTTCAGTTCTAGCTTCTGGTAAGCAGAACAGAGGCCAGGCAGATGCCTGATGCAAAAGGTATGGCCCTATGCAGAGCAGCAGCAGCAGCAGCAGCAGCGCCCTGAAGCTTTTCTGTGCTCCATTTCCTTGACCACTTAAGACTAGCATGTGAGAATATGCCTTAGCCTTGTGCCCAGCAGTAGCTCAAGGAGCTACAGTGAAGGATGTCTCCCTATAGACCACAGTCTGGATTCCTCTAAGCTGCCGCTTTAGCTTGAGGATTCTCTGAGGCTGGAGAGATGCGAGTCTCTTCTCTCTTTCTCCTCTCTCTTCATACCTCTACTTTTCCTTCTGTCACTCATGCTTTCTCGCTCCATCCATCCCTTTTGCACTCTGACATCCTGTCTGTAGACCCCAGTCCCAGGCTCCTGGTTAAAGTGGCTAAAGCATCGAGCTAGGGAGGGCTTGGCCTCCTGGGCTCTGTGCCTGCCCCACCAGAGCAGCCTCAATCACAACTTCTTCAATGTCAGAAGTCAGAGAGTGTGGGCTCCATCTAGACTGCTTTCTCCTGTGTTCTCTGGGTCCTCTCAGGATGCCTTCCTCCTCCAGTTGGGTTTATTGTGGGAGGAACCAGAACACAACCACCCGGATGTAAGAGTCTTTCCCTGCCACAGGCAGAGGTCTGAGCCATCTACTTTCTGGGAACCAGAGCTTGCTGGGTGGGCAGACTTGGGACATTCTGGAGACCCATAGCCCACAGGTCGGAGTCAAGGCAGCAACCTCGGGGGTCCACTGGGTCCTGTCAGAAAAGGTTGAATTTCCTCAGCTTTGTATGAGTCCCAGACTTGGGGGCTAGTGCCCCAAGCTAGCTATTTCCAATTGGCTAATAGAAGGACCTGGTGTCTGCGAAGCAAAAGAATTGGCTTCTGATCATTCTTACAACAGGACCACAATACTAGCTCAGTTTCCCAGGGAATGGATTTCCTCAGCAGGGCCTTGTTAATTTGCACACATCCTGAAAGCAAGGACTGCCCCAGCAGAGGATGGGGAAAGATGGGGAGAAGGGGTAGGGAAGCAAGGGAGGAGTGTATGACCCTGGATTTTTTTCATAGCCTCTGGGAACATTGAAATACCCAGGCTAAAAGGAGGTGGGAGAACAGTGTGGTAGAGGTGCCTGCTGGGTGGCTTCCTTCAAGTTTTCCCCTCCTGGTCTCCCCACCTGGGAGGCCACGTGCCCTAGGGCCAATATTTCATTTCCCTTAAAGGATTTGAGCTTCTTGGGGTCTTTTGAGGACACTGTGTGTGTTGAGGGGGTGGTTAGTACCTGAACCTGGCTCTGGGCTCCAGTTTAAGTTGAGGAAGGCTTTCACACAAGATTGCCCAATTCTTCCCTCCCCTACTAGTGCTCCTCACCAAGATTCCTAAGCAGAAGGCAGAGCCAGAAGTGAGGCAGGTGAGTAAACTGGAGGAGAAAAATCTGATTGAACCCACAATGGAGTAAAAGAGTGTTGGGCTCCGAGGGGCCAGGGATAAGCCACTGTATTTTGGAGACTATTTTGTGTGTAATGTCGAAGTATGGCAATACTTTCCCTTTGGGTTAGGGAAACTCCGAGGGTCCTCCTCGCTTTACAACCATGTGTGCCACTTTGGGGAGCCAGATTTTAGAGATTCAGATCCAGAACTGAATGGGAAGAACGTGAGACCCGACAGGGCTCCCTTCAGGGAGAGTGAGGAAGAAGATTACTTCCACAAGAGCAATGGAGAGCACCAAGGCAGGCTAGGGTGCGCATCATAAACACTCCACTTGTTAACGGCGAGGGGCCCAAGGGCGCTTCCAACAGACCCTTGCACAGGGCTCACCACGGAGTACAGGCGGGGCGGGCCCAAGGACCAGGCCCCCACCAGCCTCTGTGGAGCAGCCCCCATAGCTCCAGGCCTTCAGGCCAAGGTGTCACGCGTGCGTCTCCCGGTCCATCAATACAGATTACATATTTATATCAATCGCGGGCTTTGAGGGCGCCCTCGGAGAGCGGCCCCGCGCCTACGAAACCAAACTGGGAGTGGTCGCGCGGAAACTCTGGCTCGGGATTGGCTGTGGGCGCCCGCCGCGGTGCGGGGGGATTGCTAATCGTATTCAGCATGTTTTGCACAAGAAATGTCAGCCAGAAAGGGCTATCTGCTCCCTTCGCCAAATTATCCCACAACAATGTCATGCTCGGAGAGCCCCGCCGCGAACTCTTTTCTGGTGGACTCGCTCATCAGCTCCGGCAGAGGCGAGGCGGGTGGCGGTGGCGGTGGCGCAGGGGGCGGCAGCAGCGGTTACTACGCTCACGGCGGGGTCTACCTGCCGCCCTCCACCGACCTGCCCTACGGGCTGCAGAGCTGCGGGCTCTTCCCCGCACTGGGCAGCAAGCGCAATGAGGCGGCGTCGCCGGGCGGCGGGGGCGGAAGCGGGGGCCTGGGGCCCGGGGCACACGGCTATGCTCCCGCTTCCCTAGACCTGTGGCTGGACGCGCCCCGGTCCTGCCGGATGGAGCCGCCCGAGGGGCCGCCGCAGCCCCAGCAACAACCGCCACCCCCGCCGCAACCACCCCAGCCCCCGCCACAAGCCACCTCATGCTCTTTCGCGCAGAACATCAAAGAAGAGAGCTCCTACTGCCTCTACGACTCGGCGGACAAATGCCCCAAAGGCTCGGCCGCGGCCGCAGATCTGGGCCCCTTCCCGCGGGGGCCGCCGCCCGACGGCTGCGCCCTGGGCGCCTCTAGCGGGGTGCCAGTGCCGGGCTACTTCCGCCTCTCGCAGGCCTACGGCACGGCCAAGGGCTACGGCAGCGGCGGCGGCGGCGCGCAGCAGCTCGGCGCCAGCCCTTTCCCCGCGCAACCCCCAGGGCGAGGCTTCGACCCGCCGCCTGCTTTAGCCTCCGGCTCGGCCGAGGCGGCTCGGAAGGAGCGAGCCCTCGATTCTCCGCCGCCCCCCACGCTTGTTTGTGGCGGCGGCTCGCAAGGCGAGGAGGAGGCGCACGCGTCATCCTCGGCGGCGGAGGAGCTCTCCCCGGCCCCTTCTGAGAACAGCAAAGCCTCGCCGGACAAGGACTCCCTGGGTAAGCAGGATGCACCGAAGGGCTCAGTCAGGCGGGCACAGTGACAGAATCAAGCAAAGGAAGCAGTCCAGAACCAGGAGCCCGCGCAGCAGCCGGCCGGCCTTGGCCCAAGCTGCAGGCGGGCTGACCTTGTGAACTTGCTTTTTAATATTTGGGCGTGGGGACGTTGTAAAAATTCATGTCCGGCTTAGCGCCCCACACCAAGACGTCCTCAGTGTTGGCCCCAGCTCACCCTGCCTCGAGGAGACGACACCAGCGAGCAGCCCCCCTCTTGTGCCTGCTCTTCCTTGTGGCACGGAGCACCACACGCTGTGGTCCGGGCCCAGCCTGCACGGCGCGGCCCACGCGGGGGGAGGGGTGGGAGGGAAAGAGGCTCGCCCGCAGATAGCGCGGATGTTTGTAAGGCATCCAAAATAAGCAGCCGCCAGCGCCAATAAATAAGCCCATTAACCGGCGAAGTTCGAGTTTACGATCCCCCATGCCTTTTTCAAAGTTGCTGGAGGGGCGGGAACCCTTGTTGCGAGGAGAAGAAAAGGCAAATCCTGCCCGGACTCCGGGGGCCCTGAGCTAAAAGCCAGAGAGGGGGCCATTCCGTTTTCCCTGGAACTCGGAATCGCCCAGATGCACACTCCTGGCTCTTGGATGCGCGGGAGGTCCCCTGAATCCAGCCAGAATCAGTTTTTTCGTGCGTTCCCCGAGAACCCTTCTCTTGTTCCTCATCAGGTCTGGGGCAAGGAGGATGCTGGGGTGGGACAGTTGAATTTCTGGCCAAATAAGCACCCCTCGTGCCCCAGCCTATAGACTGCAGAAAGTGCCTGCCTGCCATAGGGCAAGATGCAGAGAAAGGAGTTGAGTTCAAGATGTATAGCCTGCCCTGCTAGGCCTTTTATTCTACAAGCGTCCCTGCAGCTTTGTACTAAAACAGGTGTTCGAGGGAGGGAAAAATGGAGAAAAATATAAATTCGGGAGGTGGGTGTAGATTGGAGGTTCACTCGATTTTGCAAATGTGCCTCGAGTTTTGGAAGAATGGCTTGTTCTCCGCACACCCTGTGTGTGACTTGGGCCATGCCTCTTAAGGGAAAGATTCCCAATTCACCCCGCGTGCAGCCCGTATGGCCTGGACTTAACCTTCCCCTCCATATTCTCTTAAACGCCAGGCAATTCCAAAGGCGAAAACGCAGCCAACTGGCTCACGGCAAAGAGCGGCCGGAAGAAGCGCTGCCCCTATACGAAGCATCAGACGCTGGAGCTGGAGAAGGAGTTTCTGTTCAACATGTACCTTACTCGAGAGCGGCGCCTAGAGATCAGTCGCAGCGTCCACCTCACGGACAGACAAGTGAAAATCTGGTTTCAGAACCGCAGGATGAAACTGAAGAAAATGAACCGAGAAAACCGGATCCGAGAGCTCACAGCCAACTTTAATTTTTCCTGATGAAGCTCCAGGCGACGCCGTTTTTTCCGCCTTCAGAGCGCCGGTCCCCTCCCTCTGTCTTCAGCCTCTGTCCCGAACTCGCACCTGTGCCGGACCCCTATTCCTCCCTCCCACACTCGCCTCTCCCGGGCAGTTACATCTGTGCAGGGCTGGTTTGTTCTGACTTTTTGTTTCTTTGTTTGCTTGGTGCTGGTTTACTTGTTTTCTGGGGGAAAAAGCCATATCGCGCTAAAATTCTATAGAGGTAGATATTGTACTGTCAGGTCCTGAATGGACTGGGTTTGCTGTTTCCGGGTCCCACTGCTTGAAATGGCCCCTGTGTTCCTCTACAGAGCTGGTTTCCTGCCCGACCCGGCCCTAGGCAGACCTATTGGGAAGGCCGAGATCCCATTGTCGGTGCAGAGGTGTCTGGCCTGAGGTCAATGGTGCAAGGAGCCGCCACCAGGCTTGCCTGCCTGGAGTGCTGGGCTGTGTTTAATCAGGGGATACAGGCCTCTGGGTTTCTTTTTTTTCTTTCTTCCTTTCTTCCTTGGCGTAGAGAAGGGCATGCAGGCATGGATATGCAGGTTGGCACTAGGGCTTGACTTTGGCTGATTGAAAAAGCAAGACAGTCAGAAAGATTAATTTTTCCTTCCTTTGTAAGATATCCCAGCTTTATAAGAAAAAGAAAAAAAAAAGGAATGACCAAGAGAAGGAAACTTCTTTTCCAGTTTGTGTTAGGTCTTGCATTGCCTGACTGAAACGTTTCATTTACCTCTGAGTTTCCATATCCTTCTGGCTGTTGATAAATAATGTAGTTTTGTTTATACATGTGGAATTAGTGGAATTTTTGTCATTAAAATCGTTACCATTGGTAACATTAGAAAAGCACACCACAATTCTCCCTATCTTGTGGAGGTTTTAAAATTCACTTTTGGGGGAGGGGGCTTTCTGAAATTCACGGAAGCCTATGGCTGGGGCAAATGTAATAAACTAGAGGAGGGAGACATTGTTTGGATTTCCTTTATACTGTGAAGAAACATGCATAAAAGGGTCAAACCTGTAGGTGCAGAAAAAGAAAAAAACTATAAATACAAATCTGTATAAATGTCTATTATTATGAAAAATTGCCAATCTTGTTTTAAGCAAATGCATTCTATCGTTATTATAAATGTTAGTGCTAGCTCTATTTACTTCTAATCTTAAATCAGAATAAATTAATATTGTATTGCTGCTGTGCGTGGAAAAGACGATGTTTATGTTCTTATAGAATAAAAGCTGTGGAATGAAGCTTTTTAATTTTACCTCTTTCTTGACTGCTTATCTTCCCTTCCACTTTATCCCGTCCACCACTTTTACAACAGGAGTACTAGCCTGAGCCCCCTGCAATTAACTTTAGGCATCTATTTAAATATTACCTAGACGGTCGTAATTTGTCTGGGCCCTATAGCCCTGGTGCCCTAAGGTTTGTCGGCTTTTGTTCAGTTTTATGACTTGCTAGTATATCTGGATTGTGGCTGTCTTGGACTAGTGGTTTCAGTTGAGAGGGGAGCTGCACAGATAGAGGAAGTTAAACAGGATTTCTTTCTGGAGCCTCTGAGAGGCTCTCAAAGGCTAGTTATTTTGCGGGTGCCTAGGTCCCAGATGACCCTCAGCCCAAATCCCAGGAGCAGGCCAGACCCAGAGCGCATCACTAGTGCTTTCCGCAGCGGTTAGGTGGATCGAGCTGGGGTGCCCCATCGGCCGGGGTCACCTCCTCCCCCAGCGCGGCCTCCCCCACCTGGCGGCCCTCGGCGGGGCCACGCGTTTCCTGCTCCGAGGAGGTGGGGGGCGCGCCGCTCGGGGGAGGGGGCGCGGGAGCGCGCGCCTCCGCGGGCGGGTGGCGGGGAGGGAGGGCGGGGGAGCGGGCAGCAACCGGGAGCTAGCGCAGGAGGCCGCGGGCAGACAGAAAGCCGGGCTCGGCGACGTCCCTGGCGTTCCGAGTCGCCCTAGGCTCTCGCCGCTCTGCGCGGGTTCTGTAGATCGCCAAGGGGTCTGGGGAACCCGGGCGCTGCTCTCCGCAGCGCTCTTCTCGCCCACACCCGCTTCCTTTTTCCTCTCTTTTGCTTTCCCTTCCTGTGCCCTGCTCTCTCCCGCTTTCCTAGGCTTACCTTCCCTGGACCCAGGGCCTCTCCCTTCCCGACGGGCTTGTGGAGTCCCAAGCCCACGGGGGCAGCGGCGGGCGCAGGTTGCCAGGGGCCAGGCCAGGCACGATCGCGGGGTTCTCTCCTTGGCGGCGACCGTGGCGGCAGCAGTGGCGGCGGCGGCGGCGGCGGGCGAGGCAGCCCTGCGCGGGCAGCACCAGAACTGGTCGGTGATTTAGGTAGTTTCCTGTTGTTGGGATCCACCTTTCTCTCGACAGCACGACACTGCCTTCATTACTTCAGTTGAAATCGTCTCCAGGTACCTGCGCGCGCGGGGGCCGGCCGGGCGGGGCATCAAGGCCCCGGCCATGCCAGGCCTGCGGTGGCAACCTCGGCTGTCCCTACGCAAGGACCTCGTGTCTTCCTCAGCACTGTGCCAGCCCGCCGGCCTCCCCTCCCCCCCCGCACCGGCCCGGGAGCAGGTACAGTCAGGTTAACTGCTGCTCCGCGGACGCCGGGGGCGTGGTAAGAATTCTGGGCCTCGGGCCATTCAAGGTCAGGGGCGCTAGCTCCCACCCGGAGCTTCCCTGCCGTAGCTCTGCGCCTGGCCCTCGTCCCCGCCTTTCCCCTGCCAGGCTGGAGCTTACACACTGCAATTCAGGATGTGATTTCAGGAAAGAATCCTTCGCCTGCAGAGACCCAGGCCAAGACTAGAGGAACAGGGCAGACAGGGACCGGGATCCTGGCCTTGTCATCCTTCTGTCTGCAAGCACGCCCTCTGCTCCCCGGAGTCTCTTCAGTCTCTTTTCTTTCTTTCTTTTCCTTCCTTCCCCCTTCCTTCTTTCTTTGCTTCCTTTATATTTCTTTCATCTTGTCTCTGTCCCAATTCTCTTTCTAGATCGCCTTCTCTCTCCAAATCATCCTATCGGAAGGGGAAGGGGCACAGGAAAGGTCTAATGGTCTCACTTTCCTCTTCGTACTTAAGTAAAAGTCTGAGTCTGCAGAGGAAGGGTCTGCGTGGGGCTGCTATCCAGGACCGCGGGGTTTGGCCTGTGTGCCTGTGGGCAGACAAGGCCTCGGTTATGATCACGACCGGATGGCGGCGGCCTTGCGTTCCTCCTCCGCGGGTCGCTTATGTATGCCTGGGAGACCGGATTAGGGGGCACCCGCGGAGTCTTTGTGTCCCTAAACGGAGGGCAGGGAGACCTTCGTCTGTAAACCGGAAGCAGGCCCAGCCGGCCTCGGTGGAGAGCGTGGCTACTCAGGGAGCTCCACCCGCCTGGAAGCTCCTTGCATGCTCTGCCAGGCCTGCCAGTCTTAACTCGGGTTTTGATCGCAATAAAGAAGCCTTGCTGAGGAAAAGTCGACTGCGTGCTTGGCAGAGGCGTCAGGTTCCAGTGTTTTGGATATGGCCATGTACAGCTGTGTGCTGCAGAAAGGGGCACTTCCAAGAGCCAGCATTTCAAATAGCTGAAGGAAACCCTAAATTGCAGTCACTGGGATGCAAAATTGAGTCCTTGTTCTAAATTGTAATCTACTGACCTAAGCCAGCCTGACCATTCTCAGACAGGAAAACTGGAGACAAGCTGTCCCTTCCCCCAACATTCACATAGGCTTGTCTTCGGACCCTTGGCCGAAGAGCCGCGCTTCTCTTCCCAGCTCAGGCTGGGGGCTGGGAATTGTTTTCCTTGCTCAGCCGCCAACCTGTTATCTGTAAGTCCGGCACACCCGGTTCACTGAATCCTCTATGCCATTTTCCGGACCATAGTATTGAGTTTATTTTAGAGATCAAAGTTTTGGGAAGACTCTCAGTGGGGAAGCGGTAGTGTGCGATTACGTCCATTTATTATTTCTTTATGCATATGCAATCCCTTTCACTTTCAAAATAAAAAGCAGGCACAAAAGTCTGCATATTCTGGCTCCAAGTCTCCTGGTTCCAGTGGGACAATATTTGGATTGGTGAATTTTTCCTGCTTCTAGATACCAGTAACAGCGGCTTAACACTCATTTCCTGTTAATTATTTAAAACTATCCCTATTTTATTTGGGGGTTTGAGACAATCTTTGGTGTAAAAAATACTAAAAATAAGCTGTGTCTTCTCTGGGTACAAAAGTTGATCAGGCAGCCAGGCATGCTCGGCCTGCCCTTTACAATTACAACTGAGCAGTTTTTTTTTTTTCTTCCAGGGTTTATTTTTTAATGAAAATCTCAAAATCCCTGCAAACTGGCAGACACTTTGGTCCTTGAGGGTGAGGATGAGTCAGAGGAGGAATTTACTGGGAAAGAAAAATATTTGGGGAAAGGGGAGCTGAAGTAGCCACGACAAGCCACGTCGGAGTTCATTGTGTCAGCCACTTTCCTCTCCCCGGAGAGGCACGGTGCACCGGCAGGGGCAGGATACCCACACGGTATCCGAGTAGTTTTGTAGTCTCTCCGGGTAGAGGCGAACATTTGGGGGTCCCTGCCGCTGCCCGGAATAGGACTGTGTCAGGGTGTTTGAAAGAAGGAATTATTTGGACTACTGGTGAGAATGAAGGCAAAAGGAAGGAGAGAGAGATGAAAATGACTGAGGTGCTTGCTGGCCTTGCAGCCAGGAAAATGGACTAATGAGAAACACACTCTTGCAGGGACGGTATTCACACGTGAATTTAATTACCCCTCTTCTAGTACCCTTGTTTTTCTGTTCAGAATAGGGGTGTGTTTTTTCCCCCTTCCAATTAACAAAAATGGCTGCAGCCTTCATTTGGTCTCACTCCCAAAGACTCTGCGGGGTGAGACATAACGTTTCCAATTTGGTCAGGCCAAAGCATGGAATTAAAGTCAATGCCTTCTGCCCCTCCCGTTTTAATTTTTAGCCCTGGACTTGAGCTGCAGCCGCTTCGCTTTGGGCCTTGTAAAACTCCGTCGAGTTGCTCGGTTTCCTGGATAACCAGGGACGTCCCCACGCCAGCGGTAACGGTGATTGGTGATCGAGGAGTCCCTGAAGGGCTCACTCTGGGCCCTGGTCCGGCAGCTCCGGTGCGGGCTTCCCCGCCGCTTGAACCGATGCTCCCTTAAGCGGGAGCCGCCTTTTAGCAATCAGAATTGGCCTTCCACTGATGCTGCCTGGCCTTTTTCTTTTTCCCAGTCTGGGTTGCAACACCGTGAGGAGGCTTGCAGACTTCAGCATTAGGGCCTGCGAGGATGCATCCCAGGGTTAGGTAGCTAAGCCACCTCTGCCTAGGGACCGTGAGTTTCAGCAGAGTAAGAGCAAGACTCCGCCAGGCAAGGGTGTGAGTCGGACCGAGCGCGGCACAGCCAGGTCCTCAAATCCCTCCCATTGAGAGGAACTGGCTGCACCCTCTCTTCCAGGTCAGCTGCGTTGCCCTCGCTGGAGAAACAAGGACGACCTTCAAGGCTATCTGGGCACCAGCTCACTCGCATCTCAGGCTCTGGGACCCACACAAGGCAGGACCCCCTCGGGGTCCAGTCCGCCGCTGCTGTAGCAGGGACAGTGGCTACTCTGGGACGGATACTGAGTTGAATTTGACTTTTCGCGGCCGGAGGGGGGAGGCGTACATCTCCCGAGGACCACAGGGATTATTTACAGGGAGTTCGCCGACCAAACACAACAGTCTAATTTAACCTTTCCAAGTCCTCGTAAATTTTTACAGCTGGGAGCCACGGCGAAGGCAAACGAATCTGTTGGTCGTTCCCGACTTCACACCAGCCCGTGTGGCTTCTGAAACAATAACTCCTTATGAAATATCATAAATATAGATTTAAATACAGTAGAGCGAGAATGCGATTTGGCTGCTTTTTTATGGCTTCAATTATTGTCTAATTTTATGTGAGGGGCTCTGCTGGCCGCACTTACACGCGGGACCAGCGCCTTCCTGATGGCGTGATTAATTGTGATATAAAATAGTCCGCTTAAGAAGTGTGTCTGGCGGGGGGGGGGCGGGTAGCGTCCAGAGGCAAAGCCAAATTTGATCTTTTAATCTTCGTTGGCCACAATTAAAACAAACCCGATCGTGGAACGCCGCGATCCCTTTGCATAAAAACATATGGCTTTTGCTATAAAAATTATGACTGCAAAACACCGGGCCATTAATAGCGTGCGGAGTGATTTACGCGTTATTGTTCTGCCGGGCGGGCACGTGACGCGCACGGCCAATGGGGGCGCGGGCGCCGGCAACTTATTAGGTGACTGTACTCCCCCCCCCGGTGCCACCAAGTTGTTACATGAAATCTGCAGTTTCATAATTTCCGCGGGTCGGGCCGGGCCGGCCAGGCGCGGGGCACGGCGATGGCCACCACCGGGACCTTGGGCAACTACTATGTGGACTCGTTCCTGCTGGGCGCGGACGCCGCCGACGAGCTGGGAGCCGGCCGCTATGCTCCCGGGGCCCTGGGCCAGCCACCTCGGCAGGCAGCTGCGCTGGCCGAGCACCCCGACTTCAGCCCGTGCAGCTTCCAGTCCAAGGCGGCGGTGTTCGGTGCCTCCTGGAACCCGGTGCACGCGGCGGGCGCCAACGCTGTGCCCGCAGCCGTGTACCACCACCATCACCACCACCCCTACGTGCACCCCCAGGCGCCCGTGGCGGCGGCCGCGCCGGACGGCAGGTACATGCGCTCCTGGCTGGAGCCCGCGCCCGGGGCGCTCTCCTTCGCGGGCTTGCCCTCCAGCCGGCCTTATGGCATTAAACCTGAACCGCTGTCGGCCAGAAGGGGTGACTGTCCCACGCTTGACACTCACACTTTGTCCCTGACTGACTATGCTTGTGGTTCTCCTCCAGTTGATAGAGAAAAACAACCCAACGAAGGCGCCTTTTCCGAAAGCAATGCTGAGAATGAGAGCGGAGGAGACAAGCCCCCCATCGATCCCAGTAAGTGTCTTCTCCCTCCAAACCAGCCGCCGCCTCCACGCCGGCCGCCCGGATCTGCCGGCCCACCAGCGTCCTCTGGAGCCTGCCTTCGTCTTCGCTGGGAGCTTCCCGACTGGGGCCGGGAGCCAGTAGTTGGTGTTTGGGACGCTTCAGACAGGGCCCCAAATCCGAAGAACTGTGACGAACCGGCCCGCAGGAGCCGGGGAAGGGGAGGAGGCCTCTGCAGCGAGAGGGGGCGGGGCGGGCTCCACGGCCGAGCTGAGACGGCCGCCCCTCTCCGTGGCTACTCGGCTCAGGACCGAGACGCTTTGGGCCGTTCTTCGAAAGCAGCACAACGAAGCCTTTTGTGCGGCTAGATCGTTTGCAAGCCGCGGCTGCAACATCGCCGGCCCGCCGGGGCAACTGACCCGGGACGCTGGGGGAGACGCCGATTCCCTCGACTTCTTGACTTCAGCGGGTGGCGTAAATTCTGCCCAATCGAGGCAGAGGCAGCGAGCAAGCGGCAACGAGGGTCCCCTTGCCAGATTATTCCAATACGCTGGAGACCTGATCAAAGGACTCAGGGCACCCTGCCGGCCGCTTAGCTCTCGCGGCCTTCCAGGAAGGTCAAATTAGAAGTGGCGAGGGTAGAGGGCAAGCTGGAGAAGGGGAGACACAGAGTCAGAGAAAAGCAGTATTCATCTTGCTTCATGAATACGGGGCAGCGGGCTTTCCCTCTGCGCACCACAAAGGAGATCTGTTTACAAATTTCACCCTCCCCTCAATGTGCAGAGAGGGAAGAAGGACGGGACGGAAAGACAGAGGAGAAAAAGGGCAGCGGAGGGGAGGAGGAGGGCCGAGGTTTTACTGCGTGCAATTGTCAGTGACCGTCTGTGAGTCTGTCTGCCAGGGTTCCATTGTGTCCGAGGCTGGGCAGCATTCCCCAGCCAGTTGAATGGCAACCTGCACTTTGGTCAAAGGCCCCCGGAGGCTCCCTCGGACTCAGCTAGGTGCGTCTGTTCCTTCTAAACCAGTGTGTCTCTCCCTGCAGATAACCCGGCAGCCAACTGGCTCCATGCGCGCTCCACGCGGAAGAAGCGCTGCCCCTACACCAAGCACCAGACGCTGGAACTGGAGAAAGAGTTTCTGTTCAACATGTACCTCACCAGGGACCGCAGGTACGAGGTGGCGCGCCTGCTCAACCTCACCGAGAGGCAGGTCAAGATCTGGTTCCAGAACCGCAGGATGAAAATGAAGAAAATCAACAAGGACAGAGCAAAAGATGAGTGATGCCATTCGGGTGCATTTATTTTAAAAAAGCAAGCTAGGGAGAAAGAGAAAGGACTGCCTGTCCCCTTCTTTCTCTCACCATACTCCACCTCCACCACCCCACACAAAGCAGCTCTAAACCCCAGGCCTCATCTCCCCCCTGGCAAACCCTGCTCAGGCTGGCTCCTAGGTCTGGCGCTTTGATGGAGGAGGTATTGTAAGCTTTCCATTTTCTATAACTGGGGGGGGGGCATTAGCGCTGATGGCTGCGTGTGCTAGCTTGTATATATTTTTAAAAAATCTACCTGTTCCTGACTTAAAAGAAAAAAAAAACTACCTTTTTATAATGCACAACTGTGGATGGCGGGCTGTATAGTTTTTAGTCTGTGTAGTTAATTTAATTTGCTCTTCGTGTGGCAGGGCGATCTGCTGAGATACTTGAACACTGTGTTTTATTGTGGTAATTATGTTTTGTGACTCAAACTTCTGTGCTGGGTGACGCACCCCTTGTGATTGTGAAAGCTAGAATTCAATTTTAACTCAGGTTGTTTATGAGGGGAAAACAGTTGCATAGAGTATAGCTCTGTAGTGGGATGTCTCCTGTATAACTAGGCTGTTAACCTATAATTGTAAACTAGCTGTAAGGATTTCCCAGTGAAATAAATTTTTAAAAAGGGAGAAGAGTTCTGGATGCATAGGTTCATGGTTTCTCCACTTTTGAAATGCAGGCATCTTAGTTTTTATGTGTTCTATAGTGCGCTATAGGCCTTTCTTGCCCATTGTATATACAATCTATATATTGAAGAAAAAGTTCATAATCAGACAAGCTTGAATATTGTTTTTGCACCACAGAAACAGCAAGGAAATTTGGAGCTATACATATGTGCAGAAAGTTACTACCTATAGTTTATGCTTAATTTTAATTGGAAAAAATGAATGCTTATTGTAATGGAGTCAGTTTTATTGTTAATAAATTATACACCATGAAACCGCCATTGGGCTACTGTAGATTTGTATTCCTGAATCTCGGGTTTCCATCTGGCTGAACATACACTGTATATTTTGCAATAGTTACCTCAAGGCCTACTGACCAAATTGTTGTGTTGAGATATTTAACTTTTTGCCAAATAAAATATATTGATTCTTTTCTATTTTTTGTGAGTCTCCTTTTTGCACCTTCTCCAGGGCAGGGGAACTTGGGTAGAGTCTCTGGATGCGGGGAGGATCAAGTTGGGGTGGGGACAATTTTACCACCGGCAGACTTTGGGAAACCGGCCCTTGCCACAACCAGTCCAGGCTTGCGTAAGTGATCCCAGTGCGGCCAGGGACTGGGAGGCTCGAATGGAGCAGGAAGCCGAGGGAAGCGGCTTCGGGGACAGGCTCCAGCCTTCTGTCCATTCGGCAGTCGGTGGAGAAGCCCCGGAGGAGCTGGGCCCGGAGGAGCTGGGCTGGGTTCCTATTTGCCTAGCCAGGAGTAATGGAAAGGTCATTCTTTCATCGCGACGCCTCCAAGAAATCCCCAAAATCCCAGCCCACAGACACCGAACATCCTCTCCCATAAAAGTGGGGTTGTGTGGGCACAGAACCTGGAGCTAAGGGCCTGCTTCCTGAAGAGGCTCTGAGAAGAAAAGGGAGCCCAACTAGCCCAACTCAGCCCCCAGTGCAGACCTTTGGGGCTTGCAAGGAGCCAAAGGCCTACGCCCCCGCACCCAGCCTCCTGTCAGCCCCACGGGGTGATTCAGCATCCTGCACCCTGCATCTTGCACCACAACCCCTCCCAAACACAAGTCCTGGCAGAGGCCGGGCTGAGGCAACCGAGGAGCCCCGATGCGCCATAAAAGAAAATGAGGGCTGTTACTGTTTATGGGGTGTAAAGGGCTGCGAGAGAACGCAACTTCGGAGGCCAGAGCGCCTTCCAGATGTGGCCAGGGAATTCGGCCCCACGCTCCCTTTCTTCTCCCGCCCTGCCCCCCACCCAGCCTCTGGGCTTCTGCAACACTGTTCTAACGCGTGAAGAGGGAATCAGGACGCGAGTGGATGGCACGGCTCCTTGCCCCACCCCCACCGCGCCGCCAGGCTGGGACGCCCTCTGTTGTTGCAGACAGAAGGAACTTCAAAGACTGGGTAGTGAGGGTGTGCCATAAAGGCCGGGTCTGCGAACTGTCTGGAATTCGGCCCTTAATGAGTTTACAACTGTCCAGCCCCAATTAGGATATTCCACCAAAGCCCTTTCATTTGTTTGCTCTGTCTGCTGACGATAAAGCGGCTGCGGAAACAGCCCTCTTTTATGGGCATTGTCCCCTCGCAACGTAGATTCCGGGCCCCACGCCACCCTCCCCCCCTACCGGCAGGGGGCCCTCACCCGGCCTTTGGGACTGGGACGCTTCGCGCACTGCTGAGCTGTGACTGGCGAAGTTCAGGCGTCCCGGAGCAGCGGGGACTGCAGCTCGAGCATGTGACCAGCAGATGGCAGTGTGGCTCCACCAAAGAGGCGCTCGCGCCGCCATCTCCCGCCGCCGCGACCCCGGGACGTTCCTAAGATGTCGACTTGACGCGAGCCTTATCTGGAATGGGAGCCCCACATCCGAGTGAACAGCAGTCGTATATTTTCCACGCTGTTCATGCCAGACCAGAAGCCTCCCTGGGATACAGTCATGCGGCGGGGGCTGGCCTGGCTCTCGTCGCTCGCGCCTTGCAGGCCGCGTCCCGAGAGCATGGAGCTGCCGGGCTGCGGCCGCTGGAGACCGCGGGGCTGGCTGCTTCCAGAGCAAGGGCGGCTCCGGGTTGCCTCCCGCCCTCACGGGCCTGGGACTGCGGACGCGCGGACCAAACCTGAGTCCCCTCCGGCGGGCGTGCAGCGGGCTCGCGCTGCGGCTCCCCAAGACTTGCACCTGGGTTCAGGGCCCGGGACCAGACCCGGCGAAGCAGCCCTGGAGAGAGCCAGGACCCTGAGATCCGACTGGTTTGAAGATGTGACAATAAAAGTGGACGGGTGAAAACTCCGCACTAAGTCACCTTGTCCATTAGAGGCCTGCCGGGAGTGGGCTGGCGTGGGGAGTCTCCGGGACAGACTCAGAAATGTTTGGTTATCCTAAAATAAATGTGATGTTTGCACCAAAAATGCTGACAGCATCCTGACTGCATCCTGGGCGCCCCCGTCGTGGAGGTCGCCCTACCTGCTCTGGTTTAGAGGTGCAGAGACCGCTCCTGCGTGTGCAGCGGAGGAGGCGGGGACGGAGGGGACCCATCCGCGCTGCGCCTGACCGCGCCGCGCTCGCGCCTCTGCAAAGGTGGCTGAGAGCCCGGGTGCAAGGATAGGCCACGGGGGTAGGATGGCTTCGAAGGGAAACACAAAAACAAACAAGAGCCCTCCCAGGCACCTCGGAGCCCTGTGACATGCCACGCGGTGCGTTTATTTGGGTCGTAATAGTCTCTGCCAAGCCCGCAAAATGTTTACGACCTGCATCTCAGTCTCTGCACTGTAAAACTGGGGGCTGGATTTTGGCTGACATCTCTCCTGGGTTCTCTCTCTCTCTCTCTCCC
>NDGN011558518.1:9385-29247 GCA_002564285.1 Tympanoctomys barrerae | reverse complement strand
TCCCTCCTTCCCTCCTTTCCTCCCTCCCTCGTCTTTCTGCTTTTTTTCTTGGCATTACAGACACATCATTGTATTTCTGGATATAATTCATACTATTTCGCAGCATCTGAGTGTAAGAAGGCTTTTCACTGCTTTCCCGAAAGTCACCATGGCTTTGTACCCAAAGTCAGAAAACTGTTTATATAATAACAAAGGGCGAGATCAAATCAGTGGGCACAGATAAAAAAAAAAAAAAAAAAAAAGCTCGATTTCTGTAATTACAAATAAGGCCTCAGGTTGGTGGTGACCATGTCTCTCCACCGAGCAAAGAAGCCCAAGACAAGTACAGTGCACCCGGAGCCTCAGAGGCCTCGTGGACTCCCGGCAGGCAGGGCCTCCCTTGCCCTTGGCCGGCTGGCGGCTGGCGGCCAGGAGGCTGCTCGCCCTCTGCTCTGCCAGCGAGCAGCTTCCCTCAGCAGCAGTGCTGGCCCTGCGTCCAGGCTGACTGGTGGCAGCCGCAGCTCGGTCCCACGCATCGGGATGGATTGGCCCACAACAAGCCACGCACAGCTCCCTTGATGGAGAGCAGATCGCAGCACCCGCAAGGAGTGGGTGGAAACATTTGGAGAAGCATATCGCAGGCCGCCCAGCAGGCGCCAAAGAGCTGAGCTTACAGTCTTAACTGGATTAAAATATTGCAGACTATTTGGTAATAATCAGAGAAAACATTCTAACACAGAGAGGCTAGCTCCAGGAGAGCAGTGGGAAATGCTTAAGACAGGCTGATTAGAAGCTGGCCTACCAATGCCTGCTCCAGTTTGCACGTCAACGAATATTTCCTTGTATATTATCTCACATACCCCAGTGTCTTTTGGTCTTTTCAGTCAGATAAAGAACCAATAGCTAGGGAACATACGATTAAATAGGCTTTATCGAGAGCCTGGTATTTGTTGGGCCTTTTTATTTTAAAATCCAAGCACAGGAGGCGGGAAGGGAGAAAGAATCTTAGAAATGAAAGGGAAGTTTTGGTGCCCATGGGACTCAGCCCAGTTGGCTGACTTCGGCCCCGAATTCTGCACCACAGCTTTGCCGGGCAATGTCTGGATCCTCCCTGGCTGGGGCATTGGGGCAGAGTGTTCTGGCGAGAGCACTTGGACGCCTGCCCCACCAAATCCAGGGAATAAGTGATCTTGCTGCATGCCCAGCCTTCCCTTGGCAGTGAAGCGAGTACCTGCCTGCACCCCCTGAAATTGCTCCCCACAAGGGATGTCTGGCTGTCTTTCTTAGGACAGGTTCTACTTTAAACGCCATCACTCTGGGCCACTGCAGCCGCCTGAGTCTAGACAGCCGGCGGCGGCTTGGCTCAGGTCTTTCTCTTTGCGTCTTGTTCTGTGTCACCAGAGGAACAATTTATTGGTCTAAGCCATCTAATTCTACCTCTTTGATCTGGGCTTCTTCTTGCTTCCTGCATCTTTTAAAACTTTCCTACGTTTTTATTTCCCTGCCAGAAGGAGATGTTATTTGGATTTTTTCCGCTCCAGGTTTACGCCCTCCATTCCCGGTCTGAGATTTGATATCAGCCTGATCCACCATAAATGACATTCAGGATATTGTCCCCTCCATTACCCCCATCCCCACAGATGCCTGCATCCCTGAGGTAGGCAGCCCAGCGCCCACCTGCTCCCACCTCCCAACCAGAGACTCAGCCCTTCCCTAGGTCTGAGCTGGGGATCCTGGGCAATCCCACTGAAACTGTCCTTCCTCTTTTGTGCTCCGGGACCGCCTGAGAGGGTGTGGGGAGCAGGATAGCCTGGACACTCTGAAAGTGAAGAGGAGTGCTTTGTACACAAGGAACCAAAGTCTATAATTTAGAGGAGAATTTCCGGGGCAATTCCATTGTGAGGTTGGGTTTATGGTGTGCAATCGAGCTGGGCAGTAAAAGGTGGCCAGGCTTCCAGTGCGGCCCGGGCAGTTTATGAGGCATTTAGGGGAAGGGTTCACCCTACCATCCTTCACAGAAGGTGGATAGCAGGGGCTTCAGTGGGTCGAACGCTGCGGCAGGGGTCGGAGGCCTGGGAAGGTAGGCACTGTGTGCTGGGGGGGGGGTTGGATGGAAGCGAGTAAGAGGACTGTGCACTCAGCTGCGTGCTGATACTCGCTAAGATGTAACAGCCAGAGCTTGGGGAGGGCTCCCTTGTTTTTGGTGTCTTCAAAAGAAATGCAGATCTGCGAGACACTACAGCTCCCAAGTCTCCAGGTCCCTTCTTTCTGCTCCAGTTCAGCTCTAAAGCTTCAATTGCTCCCAGACACTGACACAAGGTGAAAGTCCAGCGATGGCTTAGGGGAGAGCTGCTAGAAACCTCGCCGGTGTTTGGGGTGGACAGAAAGGTACAGAGCCTGAGGTTCCTCCACGCTGAGGGTGTGGTGGGACCGCGGGACCGTGAGCCCAGGGAACCAGAGGACGTGGGGAGGCAGAACCATTTACTGAGCTACCAGAGGCGAGCCAGGTGCCCAGAAGTAAATGCACAGAGCCTCCAGGACTGCGGTGTCCGGTAGGAGGCACAGGGAACCCCATGTTAATAAATCTGTTGACAAATGGGGTTCATTAATAGATAAATATTTCACTGCTTCCTTTAGGGTGGATAAACAGTGCGCTGCCTTTTACAGAAAGGAAGCTGGGAGACACTGACTTTATTCGAACCACATGACTTCAGTTTGCTGTGACGTTCCGGCTGCTTGCTGTTGGAAGCGACACCGCGCCCGCCACGTCTGGCTCAGCATCTAAGCCTGGCCTTTGGCCCACTGGACCCGGCAGAGGCGTGGGCCAAGAGCTGATCTGCCCACAACCCAGCCCTGCCAAGAAGGCCATCCGGAAGGCGGGTGTGTGGGGAGCAGAGACCCGCCGGGGCCCCCGTCAGCAGACGGGACACGGACGGGGGATCCACACACCTAATCGGGGCTAGTCACTAACAGGGATAAGGACTACAGGGCCGCACCTGCGGAAGCCCGCCGGTCCCGCCCGTCCCGCCTCTGGCTCCTACTCTGCGGGCCGCCGGCACAGCGGGTTCAGCGGCCGCTCCCGGAGCCGCCGCTGCCCGGGTCTAGGCGGCCGCGGCCCCGCCGGGCGAGACCACCTGTGAGGGCGGCCGAGATTGGCGGAGGCGGTCATGTGGGCGGTCACGTGCCGCGGCGAGCTCCGTCCAAAAGAAAATGGGGTTTGGTGTAAATCTGGGGGTGTAATGTTATCATATATCACGCTACCTCGTAAAACCGACACTGAAAGCTGCCGGACAACAAATCACAGGTCAAAATTATGAGTTCTTCGTATTATGTGAACGCGCTTTTTAGCAAATATACGGCGGGGGCTTCTCTGTTCCAAAATGCCGAGCCGACTTCTTGCTCCTTTGCGCCCAACTCGCAGAGAAGCGGCTACGGGGCGGGCGCCGGCGCCTTCGCCTCGACCGTGCCGGGCTTGTACAATGTCAACAGCCCCCTCTACCAGAGCCCCTTCGCGTCGGGCTACGGCCTGGGCGCCGACGCCTACGGCAACCTGCCCTGCGCCTCCTACGACCAAAACATCCCCGGGCTCTGCAGTGACCTCGCCAAAGGCGCCTGCGACAAGGCGGACGAGGGCGCGCTGCACGGCCCGGCCGACGCCAATTTCCGCATCTACCCCTGGATGCGGTCTTCAGGTAGGCGCAGCCGGGCGGCGGGCGCGGGCGGGCGGCGGGCGGGCGCGGGGCGCAGGGCCCGGAGGGCTGAGCCAGGCGGCGGCCAGCCGCGGCCCCCTTGACTCCTGGCGGCGCTGCCTTTCTGGTTTTAATTAGAGCTGAGGCGCCATTGCGTGGAGAGCCCATAGCATTGTATGTAAATGAGGCTCATAAAACTTTTTATGGCCCAATTAATGGTTTCAATCCTCGTAAATTTATTTAACTCCTTTTGCCTTGGAATTTTAACATTCAGTCTGTTCCCTATTCTCTCTCCTCTCGCTCCCTCTCCCTCTATCCTTCCCTCCCTTTCTTCTCTCTCTCCCTCCTTCTTTTCCTTTCAGCCTCAATTTTCTTTCTCAGAAGCCGAGACAGCCAAACCCTCTGGGCCCCTCACTCACCCCTGTGCCAGGGGCTATTGGAAGACGGGAGGGAAGGGGGCAGAGGGTGGAAGTGGCCTGAAGAGTCCTGGGATGGGGTCGAGGGCGGATGGGGAGGGTTGCCCACTCGTCTGGGAAGGCTGGCCTCGCCTTTGAATGCAAAAGTGCAGCGACTCCCACTTGCCCACACTCTATATTTACAATTTCCCTTTGTCAGGGGGAAGCAGGACATTGTGGAAGCGTAGCCGGCTGGAAAGGTCGGTTGGTTGTAAAGTTGGAATTCTACTCCTTCTCTTCTTACAGAGCAGCCTGCCGTCTGGCTCCGCGGTTGGGTCTTCTGCGCACGCTGCCCCCCTCTACCTCCAGCTCTGCTCTACATTTGGGGGCAGAGGGGAGCCGCTCGCCAGCTCTGGGCAGGGAAGAAAGTGCCCTCTCTGGACAGCAACCTAGCTAACGCACTGTTCTTTCCGTGTCCGTGTCTGCCTCTCTATCTGCGTGTCCATGTGTCCGCATTTCTATTCTCAGGACCAGACAGGAAGCGAGGCCGCCAGACCTACACGCGCTACCAGACCCTGGAGCTGGAGAAGGAGTTCCATTTCAATCGCTACCTGACGCGGCGCCGCCGCATCGAGATCGCCCATGCGCTCTGCCTCACCGAGCGCCAGATCAAGATCTGGTTCCAGAACCGCCGCATGAAGTGGAAGAAAGAGCATAAGGAAGAGGGTTCCACCCCTACTGCAGCCCCTGAGGGCGCGGTGCCCTCTGCAGCCGCCACTACTTCCGCCAAGGCCGACGAGGAAGAGGAGGAAGAGGAAGAAGAGGAGGAAGAGGAGGAGGAAGAGGAGGAATGAGGGGCCCAGCTAGGGCCCTGGCTGCATCGGACAGTCGGAAAAGCGTCTTTAAAAGACTCAATGGTTTTATTTACAAGAATGAGGGGAAATAAAAGAAAATTTTAAGAGAAAAAGAGAAACACTCCAACTCCCAACAGCACCCACCCCATCACCCGATGTAGCTCCCAAATTTCCGGACTGAGAGGCTATGAAGACTAGGTCACCTTGGGATCCCCTTTCCTTCAGAATTCCAATAGATACCCATACCCCTAGGCCAGAGCTCTATATAGGCATGGCCAAAATACTACCTAGCACAGGCCTCCTTGAGAGGCACCCCCAAACTACCTATGGGCCCAGCTGCAGTGGGCCCCCAGTTCCAGGAAGCCTCCTAGTGTCCTAACACTGGCAGACACCCAGCACCACACCACACCCATAGGAACACAGTTCTTTCAGTACTACCTATTAGCCCCAAACTACCTATTTGTGCTGGCTGGCTTGCCTGCT
The DNA here is from genome assembly GCA_002564285.1 of Tympanoctomys barrerae. Taxonomy (NCBI): domain Eukaryota; kingdom Metazoa; phylum Chordata; class Mammalia; order Rodentia; family Octodontidae; genus Tympanoctomys; species Tympanoctomys barrerae. The sequence continues at coordinate 23,847 of NDGN011558518.1, read as the reverse complement.
ACTTGGTGTCACAGCCCCCCACCCCAGGCAGGCCTCTGTTGCTTCCTGCCACTGCCTCTGGGGTCCCCCAAGGCATCACTGAGAAGGCACTGGGGTCCAGGGATCAGGGCATTGGCTTCTATTTAAATTGAAAAATAATATATTTATTCCAAAGCATACTAAGTGCTGCAACCTAGAATCCTTCTTTCTCTGGCTTGGCGTCCCCAAGTTCAGGCCCATCACCCCCTACTTCTGGAGGGGGTTATTCCAGAGCGGGCTGCAAACCTCTGGGTTAGCTTCTGTTTTGTAGGACTGTGGAGATGCTCCCAGCATCACCGTCTTCTCCCCTGGCTCCTGTGTCCTCTTGTTCAGCCATGTCCAATACATACACCCTGACTTTTCCTAAGATGGCAAATACTGTATATTTGAATGAGATTTTTGGGTCATTTCTATCGTCTTGGAGCTCATTTGTAAAGAAATGTCTTGACTTGGGAAGGATATGTTAATGGGGTGACTTTATAGCATGGTGTGTTGTCTTGACCTAACTCTGTAGTGGGTGGGCAGGTCCGATGCCCTCCCCAGTGCCCTTCATCTCCCGTGTTGTCCTGTGTCCTCCTATGCTCCAGCCTGGTGTTCCGGAAGGAACTGTTCCCAGTCTAGCTAACCATGTTTTATGTAATAAAAAATAAAGATGCTTAGTCACAAAGAAACATGGAGTGCTTTATCTAGAGGGTTTGGGGAAAGGGGAGGGGGCCAGAGCTGAAGGGCAAGTCCTGGCTGTGTCTTTGTGCCCAAAGGGGCACTTGGAAAGCAAAAGTGGAAGACTGTTCTTGGTTGCAAGGATTGCATTGTCCACACACTAGTGTGTAGGCATATCATTTCTCATTTTATATTTGTATGTGTGGACTTGTTAGAGTATGTATGTGCTATTTTGGTTATCTGTGGATGCTTGGGTGTGTATTTTTGCTTTAGTTTTATAATTGTGTATACTTATTTCCGTGACCATAATTGGGTGCATGTTTTCCTGGGTCCACAATTACATGTTTTCTGTGTCTATAATTGAGTGTTTCCATTTCCTCGTAGCTATAATTTTGTTTGTCTTCTTATGGAGAATTTGTGTGATTTCTCTGTGTGCGCACAAAGATCTAGATCCCTTGAAAATGGAATCATTGGCAGACATACTTTATAGACCTCCTAAAAATCCCCATAAATTCCAGGAGTGAATTCCAAATCCACCCTTTGCCCTAAGGCTGCCGAGTGGACTCCGAAGAGAGTATTACCTGCCCTGCAATAGATCCGCATGCACCCTGAATTCAATCTTAGGCTGGAAAATGGGAATGCGGACCCCTGCCGCAGCACCCGCACTCTGCCTTCAGGCTGGGCGAGGGCTCCCCAGGGCCTGCACTGCAGCAAAGGGGTTCGATGAAGGTCAAGAGCTGCTGACCCGGGCTGGGCAGCCTTGCCAGGGGCATCTGGATGCGGGAGGAACAGGAGGCTAGGGAAGGAGTGAGGGTGGGGCCCTGGGGCCAGTGCAGAGCATCCTGGGCGCTGCCAGCTAAGACTTCCACTCTGGTCTCCTGCCTGGGTTGGGATAGCTTCTTAGGGCTCTTTTTATAAAATCTGACCCAAAAAGGTCCATAAAACCTGCGGCCCAAGTCCAGGCGGCCTCGGTGGTAAGATGGCGCCGGTGTAAGAGCTGCCTCCTCTTAGTGATGGGGAAAGGGTCATAAATCCGTTGTTGTTTATGAAAATTTACAACTTTGCAATGCAACTTTATGAGTTGTTCGGCCCTTCCATTGGCCGCTGTCGGTCATGTGGATGAGAACCGTGAACATGAACTTTTTTATAATTTCCCTTGCGAGAATAGAGCCGCATTCTTTTGCTCCGCTCCATCCTGCCTGCTTCGGAGCTCTGTCTTTGCAGCCAGGCTGGGCTGCGCTTTGTCCGCCGATGTCCAGCGAGGGGAAGCCCCGGTCAGGCCCGGCCCGGCCGCTCTCGTGGGAGGTGGGGCGCGCCAGGTTCCGGGCGCAGCCGTGGCCGCTTTGCAACTCGCAACCTGGCTAATTTCCTGCGTCCTCTGGCACCAGGAAGGAGGACAATTCGTCTCCGGGCTGCCGGCGACAGCTGTCAGAGGATCAGGAGCTTCTGGGAGCCGCCATCTGAAGGTGAGACAAGTGGGAAAGAGACAGGAGCAGAGGTGGTGAGGAGCTACGCGGTAGGAGAAGGCAACTAGGTCGGCTTTGCAAAGGGACTACCACACCCCCCACGTTGGACCCGGCACACCCCACAGCGCACACACACACACACACACACACACACACACACACACACCACTGTCCCTCCCTCCGCTCCCTGGATCACCAGGGCAGTAGGTGCCCGCCTCCCCTCGGGGCATGGCGCCCTGGCACTGGCAGCAGCACTTGGGCTTGTCTCCCCCCCTTCCCTAGCCTCGCCGGGAAGCATAAAAGGAAGTGATCCCGCACTTTGCATTTCCTGCCAGCTTCAGGGTTTGGCTTTTGGGAATTTGCTTTTGGTTTTTGTGTTGATTTTTTTTCATTCGTGGCCCGACTGAATTCCCCAACAACTGGAGACAGCTCCCGACCTGGGGAGGTGAGAGGAGGTGCGGGCAAAAGTGAGTTAACCCACAGGCGTATTATTAGCGTCGACACAGCATCTTGTCGTCCCTGAGAGCTGGGTTTTGGAGGTGGGGGGGGGACAAACAAACAAAAAACTTACTAATTCAGCCAGGGGTCTCTGCTTGATTGCCTGCTTCTCTTCGCCCGGTTGGTTTTCGGATGAAAGAGGTGTCTGAAGCGCTGGGAGAAGGGGATAGGTGCATGGGTAGAATTCTGTGTTGGAGGAGAGGACGGGGTTAATTGTCTGGACGGTACTTGATGGGATGTTGTGGAGCGGAGAACATTGTGGTATGAGTGCAGGTGGCAGGGGCCGGGGCTAAGGTTAAAAGGTTGAAAGAAGAACGTGAGTGGAGTCTGGGCAATAGGGGACCCCTCCAACCCATTTCGCTCGGAGAGCCGGCGACCATGCGTCCCACCTCCCGGGAATGGGGGAGGATTGTGGAGCCAGCCGGAGGAGGCATGGGCGCGCGCTGGCCATGGCTTTGCATGGCGCGGTGGCTAGAAGCTGGCTGGGCCCGAGTATGCCACGGGCCAGATTTGCCCCGGGAGCTCCGGGCGACAAGAATCGATCTCCAGGTTCTGTGCTCGAGTTCTATCGTGTTTGTTTGGTTTTGGTTTGTTGTTCTTGTTGTTTCCCCGTCTTAAGATCATATCTTGGTACGCGTTAGCTAACCAAGACGGGGTGTAAATGTTTTGGACGTTCGCTGGCGCTTCGGGTGCGCTTGGGCAGATAAAGCGGCGGGTTTGCCTTGTAGGGCCGTTGGCTGCCCGACTGCGGCTGCGGCGGGCACATTATTTATTGTGACCGAGATGGCGCTCGCTGCTGCCACGCTGTGGCCACCGCCGGGACCGGCGCCAACCGCAGCCCGAGTCTTCCAGCCTGGCGCGACTGCTGTGCCGACCCATCAGAGATTCCCCTGAAGGCAGGGGAAGGGGGGACGAAAGAAGACCTGAAGGGCAGTCTTCCAGAGTCTATTGGGCTGGGAAATCTACCGGCCTCCGCCACCCCAGACTGCAGCCAGACGCCGGAATAGACCAGGGCCCTCCCCTCTCCCCCACCCCAGCACCACGGAGACTGGTAGCACAGGACGCCTGGCACGTCATGGCTGCTTCTGTCCAAACTGCGCGTCCCAGGGACCCCTGGGGTCGCATGCCTGCTGGGGGAACGCGCTGGTTTTGGAACTCTGAAATCGGAGAGACCGTTTGTAGTCCTGAGGCCTGCTGGCCTGGCTGGCCCTGAGAAATATTGGCTATGGCAAGAAAGGTGGATTTGGGCTCCAGGCAAAAATCAGTGACAGGCAGAGGCAGCACCTGTGTGCTGTTGGTTCTGGCCCGAGCTAGCGATCTGGAAGGTAGAATGTGGGCCTTCAGGGTCCCCACACACCCCTGAAGGCCTTCCTCCAGCCTGGCAGAAGTGTAGGAGCTCAATGGGCCGCCCAGGGCAGGAGCCGAAGGTGTGACCCTGCTTGACAACCTGCCCCAATGAAAGAAGCTGAAAGGTAAGTTGGCTTTCTGTCTGCCTGTGACAGAGAAGAGCTAGCCTTGGGGTGGCCATTCCCACCATCCAGGACTGGCTCTAAGGAGGGTGTGGAGCTCCTGTTATTGTCTGAATGGGTTCTTCCTTGTGAATCTCTTGCTCATCCCCAAATATATCTATGGAAAGAGAAATTGATAAATTGGTTGTCTCCCAATATACTATGTACTCGCCTTGACTACCATGTAAATGTTTCAATTTACTATTATTTTTCCACTTTCGTGCTTACAAAAGCAAGAAATATAATGGTTTTTGGCTCTGAGCTGAACAATCAAATTCTTTCAAGTGTTGGGACACTTACTAAATGGAGAATCCAGGTCAAAGCATAACAATAATAGTAGTAAACTGCCAGTAGCTGCAACTACTGTAGGAGAATATGAAGGAATAACAGAGAAATTATAAATGTAAGCATTTATCAACATTTGCAAATGGTTATTTTTGCTTTAAGTAATTTGCTTGAAATTACTGTTATTTGATGATTTTTAAGAAATAATAACTCAAACATGATTTTCTTGAAACAGAGCTTTTAAAGAAAAAAATTCCCTTTTTATTTTTCGACTCCTGAGTGTTTTGTTTCACATATTGGATCTTTTCCTGAAGAAATCTGTGAGGAATATGAAAATTTGTCCTCTTCTGAATGGTCTTTTCTATGCAAAGGAAAAACTTTCCCTCTCTGGATTGATTAAAGCGCAGGGACAAGGCTTCCCCAAGCTTTCGAGAGAGTGCCGGCATAGGATCTGTGGTGCTGCAGCAGCCCGATAGTAACCCAACCTTTTTCCATTGGGAGGTGGGGGGAGGGCAGGGCAGGGAAAAAATGGAAAAGCCAGAAAGATATTAAGGAAGTCCTTACCAGATCCCTCAGGGAGCATTGCCAACTGCCACCCCCCAAGGCCTGAATCCCAACGGCCTATGTTGGCCAGGGTTTTACAGATTTGAAAAGTAGCTTCTTGAAATCCAACCACATAATGTCATTTCTTCAACCTCTACAAGGGTTGAGGATTTTAAAGCTAATTCAAGGAATTTTACAAGCCCCACAAACAGTCATAAAAATGCCAGTGGACAGATACCACATTTTACAAAACGAGATTGATCCTTGTGTTGTAAAAGTGAACTGTCTTGAAGGCACACCTCTCAAGCAAGAGAAAGCAGCTGAGGACAGGCTTTTCGGGTCCTATCTGGGACCTGCCAGGCCTGGGCCCACAGTAAAAGCAATTCAGGATTTCTAGAGCCTGTGAGAAAATCATTCAGGTTCTGGAGCTTCTGCCACTGGCAGTCTCCAGGGGAGACTTAGGAAAAGCAAGAAACAGACAAGCCCCATGACAGTGCCAGCAGACAGGCACCCCAGAAACCAAGCCCATTAGTTATCGTACATCCTTGGGCCCTGTCCAGCTGTTCTCTGTGCCCTGCTCCACCATGGGCCCTGCATCTTCGGTGCATCTTCAGTGCCCCTGGGGTGTCTCAGCTTCTGAGCAGATAGATACGTGGCTTTGGAGAGTCCCAAGGTGCTGGGCTAGAGGCTGCAGTCTGAGCCCAGTCACAAAGCCGCTCCTCTGCAGGTCCTTTCTTGTGGAAGCCTGTGTTTCTGGCCTCTGTGTTCCCTGGGTTCAACAACTGGGTGTGTAGCTGGAGAAGATGCTTTCGGAAAGGCCAGGTGGGCATGAACCACTGCAGGCGGTACCCAAAGGAGATGCTGTGCTATGTGGAAGGCAGGGGCGGCAGGAGGGGCCTGTTTGGCCTTGTTCTGGTCAGCATGGGGTGAGCCTTCATACTCTGCTTTGAGGCCCAGACCTCTGGTAGAAGTGGGAAGGATAGAATAAGGGGGTGCACCATCCCCAAGCTTGCCAATGAAGAGCAGAGAGTGAAGGCCTGGCTTCTCAGAAACCCTACTCCAGTCCAAGACCCCACACCCTCCATTAGGGGCATACAGGGGAGGGGCAACTCAGGGCCAGGCCTGAAGAGTAGGCCAGCAGGGAGAAAAGCCATGGTGGTGTGGTGGCCACTCTTCTTTGCGGCAGGGTCGTCCGTTTTCCAGTTTGGAGGAGAAAAATGCCAGCAAAATTCGACAAGAAAAAAAAAAAAAAAAAAAAAAAAGGCAGGAGGCCGGAANAAAAAAAAAAAAAAAAAAAAAAAAAGGCAGGAGGCCGGAAAGAGCGAGCCTGACAGGGCCTTTCAGGCTGCCTGGGCTCCGGTGCTCCTGCCCCGGTGTAATCTGTACTCCCTGCTCGGGCCACGCCGGCCGCTGGCTTGGGGGAAAGAGCCAGGCGGGCGGGCTGTGCGCGCACATTAATCTGCCGGGCGGCGGCGGCAGGCGGGCTGGGGGCTGTTTGTAACTTTGCTGCCTCGGTCGCCGCGGTCCCCGGGGAGCGGGCTCCGGCGCTCACTCCCATTGGCCGCCGCCGCGTCAGCTGGTGCGATTTGCTGCTGTCGCTTTTGGCGTTCGGCCATCCAGAAACAAACCAGTTCGATGACTACTAATAGTTATAGCCAGATGTACTAATACACAACAAATCACAGTCCTGCAGAGGGGCGCGCAAATGAGTTCCTATTTTGTGAATCCCACTTTCCCCGGGAGCCTGCCCAGCGGCCAGGACTCTTTCTTGGGCCAGCTGCCCCTCTACCCCGCTGGCTACGACGCGCTGAGGCCCTTCCCGGCCTCGTATGGGGCGTCGAGCCTCCCGGACAAGACGTACACCTCACCTTGTTTCTACCAACAGTCCAACTCGGTCCTGGCCTGCAACCGGGCATCCTACGAGTACGGGGCCTCGTGTTTCTATTCTGATAAGGACCTCAGTGGCGCCTCGCCTTCGGGCAGTAGCAAGCAGAGGGGCCCCGGGGACTACCTGCACTTTTCTCCCGAGCAGCAGTACAAACCTGACAACAGCACCTTACAGGGCAAAGCCCTCCATGATGAAGGCACCGACCGGAAGTACACGAGCCCAGTTTACCCCTGGATGCAGCGGATGAACTCCTGCGCGGGTAAGGCATTTCCTTGCACCCCCACCCAAGACAGTGGAAGGAGAGGGGGAAGGAGGCAGGGAAAGAAGGAAAGAAGGAAATAGAGCAAGTGTAAGAAGGAGTAGAATGAATGAGAAGAGGAAAGAGTGAACAAAGTTTCTTTAGCTTTTGAAAGTAGATTTTAAAAGAAAAAAATCATTCCCAATGGGGCTATCAGGCCAAATTTGAGGAAAGGGAGGGTAATAGGGTCCATGTAAGGTGACACTTTAGGGAGGGTGGGGGAATCACTGCCAAATTGGGAGAACCCTGACAGGGCCACCTGAAGAGAGAGGCAAGCAGGTTGGGAGGGAGAACCTCCCAGGCTGCACTCTGTAACACTCTGCTCAGGTTCCCAGGTAGAGAGGGCCTTCTGAACCTCCCAACCACTCTCTTTTCTGCCCTTCAGAATCCTAGATGGCGAGAGAGAGGTCTCCATTTGGCTTCTTTCAGTGTTTCTCCCCAAAGCCTTGGAGGGCCACATCCTTAGCTTCTGGACTTTTTATTTCTGCCCTCCTTTCCCTCCTCCCCCTACCACTGAACTGTTCTCTCTTAGTCAACTTCTGCCTCCTTCTGAGCCCCTGCTTGAGCCTCACACTTGGCTTGAGGAGATTTTTCCACCCTTAGGCACCTTTGGCACCAGAATAGACAGCCCACAACAGTCCTACATTGCAAGAAATCCCAGACCGCTTGTAGGTCCATCTCTTTGCCCTGGTTTCCAAAGACCCCACAGGGAATCCTCCCTTTCCCTTGGTGCAGGAAAACCTATATGGATTTTAAAACTTAGTGTTTTGCTTTAAAATCCACCCCTATGGACCTCTGTGTCTTTCAAGTGGGTCATATAATTTGGGAAAATGTGCCAATATTTGAGTTAACCATATTCAACTTTCCCCCAAATGTGTTATGTCCTGACATAGGTGGCCTCAGTAGCATCCCTAGCAACACCAGTGTGTGAATTCAGTGTCCACACTGCTAGTAGGGATTCACTCCCATCTGCCCCAGATGCAAACACACACCATTCCATAAAAATATGACTCTGTTGTCCCAAATTGCACATGCCCTTTCTATTATTTCATTTGCTGTGGTTTTCTTACAAGGCAGACATTTCAAAAACAGTATCTTTCCACCCCAAGTCGTTTAAAAGTGGAAAATATCTTGCTTGTTATGAAACAACCTTCACCATTCGGCGTGCTTTCCACCCCAAATGTGGTGGGAGAGGTAGGAGTAGAGGCAGAGTGGTTTCCAGCCCAGAGGCCCCTGGAGGGAGGCAAGGGACTCACTGGCGCGGCCCCACGGACCCTGCTCACCGGCACCCGGCCCTTTCTGCCTACAGGTGCTGTGTATGGGAGCCACGGGCGCCGAGGCCGCCAGACCTACACGCGCTACCAGACCCTGGAGCTGGAGAAGGAGTTCCACTTCAACCGCTACCTGACGCGGCGCCGCCGCATCGAGATCGCCAACGCGCTCTGCCTCACCGAGCGCCAGATCAAGATCTGGTTCCAGAACCGCCGCATGAAGTGGAAAAAGGAAAATAAACTCATCAATTCCACGCAGCCCAGCGGGGAGGACTCTGAGGCAAAGGCGGGCGAGTAGATGTCTGGGCAGGGACCAGGCCAGTGCTCCTTTGGCTTTGCCCCCTTGTCCTTGCCTGCTGCCCAACTTTTCGGTCCTTGTGCTGCTATCGGGGGCTTCTGCAGCTTCAGGGGAGTCCGAAGCTTTGCAAGCGCGCGAGTATTTATTACCAAAAAACAAAACAAAACAAACAAACAAACAAAAACCCAACCAAAAAACCCACACACACAGGCAGTGCCAGCCGCAGAACAGCGCGCCCTGTACATACACAGGCCTAATCCCCCCAGGCTTCTCAAGTCAGCTCTGAGTTCCGGGAGTGCGCCCCGAATTCCTCCTCAGCTCCTGTGTTGTCTCCTTCGCGCTTCCTGAGCTCGGAATGTGGAGTTGCAGAAGAAGAAAGACCCCAGGCCCTGCCCAGTTGGTGTCTGAGCGTCTCCGCCTTGGTCCTCTGGCTGTAAGCCTTCAAGGGCATCAGCACATCAGCTCAGGCCACTGGACAGAGAGGAGGGCCTAAGGGCTGGGGCCCCAGCCCAGCGGAGGCCTCCCAAACCGCCCCCCAAACAGGAAGGAGCTTGAAGAACAAAAGGGCCCCGACATAGCCTGGTTTCTCTGGCTTGCACGCAGCCTTCAGTGGAAAAGAAGCAGCCAGCAGTAGCGAGCTAACCTGGGCACAGTGGAACATTACAGCCCTGCGAGCGACTGGGCTCACGCAGGTTCCTGGCTCCGGATTCCGGCTCCCTGCCTCAGACAGTGCCGGCGCCGCCAAGACGCAGCTTTCGGCACCCAAGGAGGGGCTCAGGGCCATGGGTGCCACTAGAGCGCTGGCTTGCAAACGTGCCAGGGGCTTCTGCGACTCCGGGCCTCCAGCGGGGAGACTCTGCTTGCCTCCCGGCTATATTTGTGATTTACTTTCGTCTTTTGTAGCCCAGAAAAATAACTGCGGAGATACTAGGCACTGCCACGAAATGCTTCTACTAGTGCCCTCAGTTTACACCCCGGGGTCTAAGCAAGACCCCAATATCTCAGTCCACAGGTTCCCAGCTCCCAAGCAGGCTCTGTGGCTGCTGGAAGCCTGGGCCCACTCGCTGGTTTTACAGGGAACCCACCGACTTGGAGACCGGCTGGCTCGAGGAAGGGGACCCGGTGGTGAAGATTCCACAAGCCAGATGCGTAAGCAAATCAAATAGCAAACTAATAACACAAAAACCATATTTACAAGAAAGAAAAATCGACGCCGGTTATAAAAGTGTGTGGAATCTGACCTCGCCTCGGAGAAACACTACACAAAAGCTATCTTTAATAGACGCCTGTCATTTAAGAGCGGCAGGGACACTGTCCCTCTTGCACTGGCAAAAAACAGAGCTGTAATTGTATCTGCTGCGGGCAGGATTTATTTCTCCAATTTGGCTAAATGGCCTCCTCCCCTTCCCCGAAGGTGTTATCTGTATTTTCAAAATTCAGAGCTGCCGGCAGGATGGCAGAACCGACCCCAAACTCGACACAAAAATAAGAGGGGCTGCAAAGCGGGCAAATAAAGTTGTAAATAAATTTCAAGTCACCACCTCCCCCTAATTCTCTGCATCCTCGCCGGGCGCGCGATCGGCAGCTGACGGCCTCACAATTGGTACATCCTAATGGAACTGCGAGGGAAATGCAATAATTTTGCCATAATGGGCTGTAACCTCAATTCGACCCCGGCCCTTGCAGCCCGGGGTCGGAAGCGGAGCGATGCTCCCTATCTCCAGCGGGTGGCGCTCGAGTCCGACTGAACGGCGGTGGCGGGCGGCGGGCACGCGCCTGGGGCGCGCGCACCACCCCTCTCGCCTCCACCCAACTCCCCCATTAGTGCACGAGTTTACCTCTAGAGGTCATCAGGCAGGATTTACGACTGGACAACAAAAGCACGTGATTCGAAGTCGTACCCCATATTTGGGTGCCTACGTAGGAGGGAACCAAGTACATGTCCCAGTCATTTCCATAATTCATCATAAATTGTGCAAGGGTGCTATAGACGCACAAACGACCGCGAGCCACAAATCAAGCACACATATCAAAAAACAAATGAGCTCTTATTTTGTAAACTCATTTTGCGGTCGCTATCCAAATGGCCCGGACTACCAGTTGCATAATTATGGAGATCATAGTTCCGTGAGCGAACAATTCAGGGACTCGGCGAGCATGCACTCCGGCAGGTACGGCTACGGCTACAATGGCATGGATCTCAGCGTCGGCCGCTCGGGATCCGGCCACTTTGGCTCCGGGGAGCGCGCCCGCAGCTACGCGGCTGGCGCCAGCGCGGCGCCCGCCGAGCCCAGGTACAGCCAGCCGGCCACGTCCACGCACTCGCCTCCGCCCGACCCGCTGCCCTGCTCCGCCGTGGCCCCCTCGCCTGGCAGCGACAGCCACCACGGCGGGAAAAACTCTCTGGGCAACTCCAGCGGCGCCTCGGCCAACGCCGGCAGCACCCACATCAACAGCAGAGAGGGGGTTGGCACGGCATCCGGAGCCGAGGAGGACGCCCCCGCCAGCAGCGAGCAGGCGAGCGCGCAAAGCGAGCCGAGCCCGGCGCCGCCCGCTCAACCCCAGATCTACCCCTGGATGCGCAAGCTGCACATAAGTCATGGTAAAGCCAGCCTTTTTCTAATCCACGCGTCCGCGGGGGCGCGGCTCTCGGTCTCCCCTGTCTCCTTTGCCGCCCTTTCTCCCGGTCTCTCGCCTAGTCTCTTCTCCCAGCCCTGAGGATCCTCTCCCTGCCGATCTCCCTCCCTTGCCTCCATCCTTCCTCCGTTTCTCTGCAGCAACCTGCACTCGCAAATAGCGGGGCAATGGGCCGGTGGCCAGGCAAGTTTGGACTTTAAAAGGGGGAGAAAGGAGGGGAAAAAATCCGTCTGGAACCCCAGCGCCTCGGAACGCGCTCTGGGTCAGGCCAGCCGAGCAGGGCGCAGAGAGGTAGAGGATGGCAGGCAGTAGGGGCCGTGAATCGGGCTTGTCAGGGCGGATAATTTATGGGAAGGGCTACGCCGGGGAAACAGCGTTACTAATTAGAGCCCCGAAAAGGGGCTTGGGGGAAATAATCCAGGCGAGGGCTAGCGGGATTGTGAAGTTTGGGGGAAAGAGGGAGAAAGAAGCAAAAAAGAAAAAAAGAAAGAAAGCAGGCGCCCCAGGCGTACAGGCTGGAACTGGAGCGCTCCTGGGGCCGGAACTTTAAGGGAAGAGAATGACCTGGAGGCCACTTTGGCACTCAGCAAAGGGCCGCGCTTCGGTGGGTTTCTGAGAGGTGGGCAGCCTGGGAGGGCTGTGCCCCCTACTCGGGGCTCCTGCGGCAGGGCCAGGGGGCACACAGGGGCGAGGGAAAGCCCGGCGGTCCTCCGGGACGCGGTTCCAGCCTCAGATGGGCCGATTGTTCCCAGAGTCCAAACCTTATTGTTTTCTCTTTAGAAAGGAAGAGGGAAGGAAACTGGGGAGTGGCGGGTGGACAGGGAGGGAAAACTTGTTGAGCCTTTTGCCTGGTTCCCCGTTCCGGACCCTAGCTCGTCAGCTGGCGGACTTTGGAAGCCAAGAGCTGAGGAGTTGGTGGCTAAACCGCTGACTTTTCTATTGCAGACAACATAGGAGGCCCTGAAGGCAAAAGGGCCCGGACGGCCTACACACGTTACCAGACCCTGGAGCTGGAGAAGGAGTTCCACTTCAACCGTTACCTGACCCGCAGAAGAAGGATTGAAATAGCACATGCTCTTTGCCTCTCCGAGAGACAAATTAAAATCTGGTTCCAAAACCGGAGAATGAAGTGGAAAAAAGATAATAAGCTGAAAAGCATGAGCATGGCCGCCGCAGGAGGGGCCTTCCGCCCCTGAGCATTTGAGCGTTTAAAGTACTGAGCAGTATTAGCGGATCCCGCTTAGTGTCAGTACTAAGGTGACTTTCTGAAACTCCCTTGTGTTCCTTCTGTGAAGAAGCCCTGTTCTCCTTGCCCTAATTCATCTTTTAATCATGAGCCTGTTTATTGCCATTATAGCGCCTGTATACGTAGATCTGCTTTCTGTTTATCTCTTTGTCCTGAATGGCTTTGTCTTGAAAAAAAAATAGATGTTTTAACTTATTTATATGAAGCAAGCTGTGTTACTTGAAGTAACTATAACAAAAGAGAAAAGAAAAAAAAACACACAGAAATGTCCCCCTTCAACCTCGTTTAGTGCCAATGTTGTGTGTTGCACTCGAGTTGTTTAACTGTGCATGTGCGTGGAAGTGTTCCTGTCTCAATAGCTCCAAGCTGTTAAAGATATTTTTATTCAAACTACCTATATTCCTTGTGTAATTAATGCTGTTGTAGAGGTGACTTAATGAGACACAACTTAACTTGTTCAACGTGTAGTGACTAGTGACTCTGTGACGGAAACTGTGACTCCAAGCGGTGTGTCCCTGCGTGCCTTTGTAGGACCCTTTGCACGAACTCTGGAAGTGGCTCTTATAAGCGCAGCTTCAGTGATGTATGTTTTTGTGAACAAAGTTACAAATATTGTCCAAGTCTGGCTGTTTAAGCAAACTGTGATCAGCTTTTTTTGGGGGGGGTATTTGTTTTTAAGGAAAAATACTGACTGGAAACAAAAAATAAACTTTCTATTGTAAGTTCTCTTGGTCTGATTTGTGCCAAATAGCAAGCGGCTCCTTTTGCTTTTCTCTGTCTGTCTGTCTGTCTGTCTGTCTGTCTGTCTGTCTGTCTGCCCAGTTTTGGAAACTGGTAAGCCTGTGACTCACCTGAGCAGCCTGCGTGTGCATGGAGGCCTCAGGCCACCATCCTAACCATCTGCCTCCCTAAGTCTGACTTAACAGAAAGTTTAGGGCACAAAGTAGGAAAAGCTACAGGCAGTTCCAAAACCCATCCACCTTGCCCATCTCTTAGGAAACCAAACTAACTTGCTGGGTACAAAAAAAGAATGTGGAATAGAGAGAAAGCAGAAGAGGCCCAGGGCTTTGTTCCCACCTTCGGGGACCCACAGATGCTGTCTTTTTCCTCAGGCTGTCCTAGGCCTCCACTTGCTGTAGAGGGTTCTGTGCCAGGCTGTGGGCACCAAACTCTTGCCCCTAACCAACTCCAGTGCCCCTTCCCAACTCCTCACCCTGAACCCAGTTGGCTCCTTTTGCTACAATTAATTTGCTACAAATGGAAGGTACTTACCCCATCCTAGCTTGATTGGGGAAACTCCTCAGAGCAGCTAAGCGCAACTAGAGATTTGCACATTTACCGACCGCTTACACTGATGCCGTCTTTCCTTTTAAAAGTTATAAAACAGTAAACTTTATAAGCCCCAGTTCCGGCTATATGACATTTGGGTGCCAAATGAATAGGGTTTTGTCTATGAATTAGATCGTAAAATCATCCATAGCACAGACAGATCGGCTCACTGGCTATAAAACGTCACGTGGGGCCATTAAAGTAAGTTTTATGGTTTTGGGGAGTTGACATCCAACATTATATACCACATAACATATAATCTCACTGACGCTGGACTCCATTTGACTCTTTTGCAGGCTACGTGTGCTGCCTGGCCATTCAAATTGTCAATTTTAGGTGCAGAAGTGTCCAAACCACAAGTTCTCAAAACTCTCTGAAAAATGGCTCCCTCCGCCGAGTTAAGGTAAGCTCGCCTTTTGAGCGCTTTCAAGTTTATTTGTACTCTGAAAACTTTATCATTATATTCTCTCTCTCTCTCTCTCTCTCTCTCTCTCTCTCTCTCTCTCTCTCTCTCTCT
>NDGN011558517.1:22500-24493 GCA_002564285.1 Tympanoctomys barrerae | reverse complement strand
TCTCTCTCTCTCTCTCTCTCTCTCTCTCTCTCTCTCTCTCTCTCTCTCTCTCTCTCCCCACCATCACCCCCCATCTGAATGATGGGAAAGTAAGGTCCGTCAGTTGTAATGAGACCCAGCGCAAGTGCGGATGCCGACTCTGTGGCAGAGTTCAGCGTTCCACACTGCCTGGTCTCTGTCACTCTATTGAATTAGATTGATGATGGCAGATTGCAGGGGGCACTCACCGGACCTCAGTGGGAATGCATGAAGTGTTCAGACAATCCTGGCAGGCCCTTTGCTTTGAGAACCCTTCACCCCTTCACAGCTGTTGGCACCAGTCCATTGCTAACAGTGTCCACAGGACTTTAAAGAGACACCATGGGCCTTCTAATTTATGGTTTCAGTAACTTGTTACTGTCGAGGCAACTGTGACCTCAATTCTCTTATTGACAAAAAGATGAAGTGTTATTTGTTTTCTCTGACCTTTTAACATAAGGAAAGCTATAAAAGTTTTTCCCCCTCTCCATAGCTAAGTTGCGTTTCTTCCCAGCTAAGTTCCTACCGACACAGACTTTTATATGCAGGAATCATTACTCTGAGACAAGCTCAGTGATAAGATGGATCACAGCAATAACACAGCTGTATCAGTCATTTCTAAAATGCTTCTGATCTCACTCTTTCTTAACAGCTTTCTAAAGAACGTGAACGTCTGCAGGCGATGATGACCCACTTGCACATGCGACCCTCAGAGCCCAAACCATCTCCCAAACCTGTAAGTGCATATTGCTTTATAAACAGTAAATAGCTCTGCCACTGTAACCGACTAAGAAAATGAACCATTTAGTGACAGTTAGAAAACAATAAGTGTGATAAAAAATATGGCAATAAAATGAAAGTAAAATGCAATCGCTTGTCAAATTGTATGTTTCTTTTAGAGTAATGCTATCTTTTACAAAATCTATCCAATCTACACTGTGGGTAACACTAAACAAAGTATACCTATCAGTGCTCAAATCATTGCCTTCAGAATGAAGCCACAGAGGGAATATCTCTCAGTGATGGGTTTACACAGATTAGAAGGAGACCCACTCTGAGCCCCCTAAAAAGTAGTAACAGTACCAATCATAAATAGGGAGGAATGTGGTGTACCGAGGAAGAATCCGCTCAATCAGAAGACACACACGAATAGACTTTTTTTATCAAACATTTTGTCAAAAGTGTCAGTATTTTTATGGGCAATTTTGTTCTGTTTCTTTGGTAGTTATTTCACTTAAGCTGTGTTTCACATCTTGATGTAGTCTACCGTACGATACATAGAATGCTGATTTAGAGAGCGTATCACAAGGGGGAAAGGGAAGCCACAGAAAATAAATGCTGCAGTTGCTCTAAGAAATAGAGGAGACCTGAGCTCAACATGAGGGCATGGTCCGAGACACAGCCCGTGGAAAAGAATAGACATATTTTGTCGCCTCACCGGGATAATGTTTGCAGAGAAACTTCGAGTGACTGACTGGGTAGCTCTTGTTTAATGAAAGTTTGAGGGATACTTTCTTATAGGACCCCGGTGTAGCCTGGTGATCAGTGATGACCAGCCTGGTCTGTCCACCATGTCTTTGTGTATAAAAGGAACCCCTGATTTTGCAAAGGGGGGGGGAGTCATAGGAGACAGAGTCTATTCTCTGAGTTTCTTCCATGTCTCCTTATGTCTCGCCGACTAGTACTATTTAAGTTTACATTCAGCATAGAGTCTATCACTTAGTTAAAATCCAATAAAGTTTTCCACCAAAGATACTAGAGTTTTTGGCCAATGCTGTGTTTTATTGTAGGGTACTAGAAACATTTTTAATAGAAAGAGACACATATTTTTTATTGATCTAAAATGTGACTTTTTAAACTCAAGCATGTCTGCATTTTTAAATTTTTTTTTTAAATAAACTTTTCAGAATCTTTTTGATCCAGTGTTTAGGACTTCCTTTTCAATGAGATCTTTCTCTCTCATTGCTTCTATAGT
>NDGN011558517.1:0-20000 GCA_002564285.1 Tympanoctomys barrerae | reverse complement strand
GCTTCACCAGGGGCTAGACCTGTTTAGCAACAGGGGCAGTCAATAATCAGCAACTGGCTTTTATTTAAGGAACTAGAGTCTCGCTGAATTCTGGTAGGACAAGGAGTTAGTCCTAAGTAACATTGCAGTAGATTATTAGATAACCTCTAACAGCATCCTCTAATTAGAGTTCTTATGATACAATTTCATCCTGTAATTAGTTGAGATTGGCTGCTTCCTTTCGCAGCTTATTAGTGGCAGCACAGCTGTAGAAGTGAAACCAACTCTCATTTGTCAAACCTTTTTAAGTCTTTTTCTCTTGTCTCTACCTTTTTCCTGCCCCTTCTCTTGGGCTTTGCAGCTAAATCTGGTGTCTAGTGTCACCATGTCGAAGAACATGTTGGAGACCTCCCCACAGAGCTTACCTCAAACCCCTACCACACCAACGGCCCCAGTCACCCCGATTACCCAGGGACCCTCAGTAATCACCCCAGCCAGTGTGCCCAATGTGGGGGCTATACGGAGGCGACATTCAGACAAATACAACATTCCCATGTCATCAGGTAGGCTATGACTGCTCGGTCGAGCTCTTTTACTTTGGGAGAGGCGAACCGTAGGCGGAGCCAATGCGCGCGCGAGCCCTGCAGAGCCCTCGGAGGTGACCGGGGATGCATGGAGCATCCTTGTTTCAGTCCCGGTAAAGGCGGAGCCGGGCGAGTCCCTAAGCTCACCGTGAGGAACTGTTCGGAGTGGTCGCTCAGGAAGGAAAGCTCTCCCCGTTGGGGACGTTGCGAGATGTCCCGTCAGGATAGCCCATGTTGTCACCTCGGTTCCGTGAGATCCTTTGATCTCCAAGGGCAGACAAGCGCAATCCAGCTTCTGCGAGCAAAGCCATAGGAGAAGAGCCATTTAAACGGACATAGACGAAGTGCTATTGCTCTATGCAAGACACCTGGGCTTTGCGCGACTCGGTCTTCCTCTAGGGGCTGCCTAAATGAAGTGCCACAAACCTGAATGACACGTGGCTCACGAAGCATCCCGAGAGGCAAAGTTCTCGTACACTAGATAGAAACTCACCATCTCTCCCTCTTCTCCCTGGTCCCGTGTCGCTCACCTCTGTCTCCTACCCCCACCCAGGGGTATCTAGCTAATCACAGCCACACACTTTGCAACCAGTATGAGCCCAGAGCCCCCTTTTACAAATGGTGAAGTTACTTTCAACTTGGGTGCTGTGAGCGCTTTGTGTCGGAGCGCCCCAGAGGCCGAGGGCTGAGCCTGTTGCACGTTAAGAAGCATTAGAGGAAAAACGCCAAGATTATGGCAGGGGGCAGAAGCCCATGTAAGAACATGCCTAAACCACCCACTTAAAAGAGGACCTGGCTGCTGGAAAAAAAATCCTCAGGCCAGCTGGTCACACCGTTCCTGAAGTCCAAGCACAACCAGGGGACGCTTCATGGGCACTTCGTGTCAGAAATGGCCTTTTCCATATAATTCAATTCCACTGTCATGCTTGGCGCTTCCACTAGTTGGTGGCTTTCTCGCCGAATCACTTCACCAATGCTAGGGGAAGATATGAAAATATCAATTATATATAATGCAAGTTATTAGCAGAATTAATATCTGATTTTTATTTTTATAGAGATTGCCCCAAACTACGAATTTTATAAAAATGCAGATGTCAGACCTCCATTCACTTATGCAACTCTCATAAGGCAGGTAAGTAGAAGGAAAATTAACTTTGCCTGATTAAATTAAAATTCATTAATGCTTAAAGTAAGGCTTGGATGAGAAAGTGTCATCCAGTCTAGTTAGTAAACCATTATTTTATGTCACTCTGTATCTTGTCTCATTTCAGGCTATCATGGAGTCGTCTGACAGGCAGTTAACACTTAATGAAATTTATAGCTGGTTTACACGGACATTTGCTTACTTCAGGCGGAATGCCGCAACTTGGAAGGTAACTACTCTCCCACCTTCCAAGATCCCTCACACAGCTCCTTCCAGAGAGCACCAGAACATTTATTTACATGACATAAGCAGATTAGTACCTGCTTCCCCTCTTTTTAACCTGCCTCTTGAATGGAATGAATTCCCTCTCTCAAAATGACAAGTGAAAGAATAATTTTGCCTCTGATATAGTTTTCTAATTTGGTGCAATTAATAGCTGAGGCTTGGCGAAGAAACGAGGGCCTGACACACTAATTACAGTGTGAGCACTCCGTCATCAACACCTTTGTTAGTCGCAGGGTATTACTTTTTCTCTTGCATATTATTGGCTAATTAGTTTGAAAAATGTCTGTTTGGCTTGAGCAACAAACGGAGGCTGTGGGTTTTGTCCTGGTCTGCGCCTTCTGTACACATCATACCTCATCACGCACACAGGAGCTGCCACGGGAGGGAGGGCGCTGGCTACTCAGCTGGAACTAAAAGAAAGTAAAGTGAATATTATCCTGTCAGAACATAAATGCAGTTTATTTACTTAGACAAAAGGGTTCATCTATATCCCTGTCCAAACAACTTCATTGTCTGGATCTTACAAGGGGCTAAAAAAAAAAAAAATGTTAGTTCTGTGCATCTATTTTTGGAAAAGAGCAGCGTCTGGAAAGATAAGGGTACTCAGCACAGACTAAGTGAACTGTTTTATTTTCATTTCAAAAAGCAGTCAGAAACATCAATTAGCCACAAGCCATTTGGTACAAAAGGGGAAAATGTTTGTAGCTGAGAAGAATAGAAGCAGCAAAGTACTCATCAGCATACTAAGAATTTTAGACTGTGAGATATGCTAAAGTGAATTAATTTGGATTTAAAATGCAAATTAATCTGGCAGGCGATTACAGATATATGGGTGTGAGGCTCAGAATGCTTTTAATTTACAAAATGTTTACATGTTATTGGTTGCTACAGTACGTGGTACTGTAAATGAATGTAATTGTTTTATTTATGCACAGCTCCTTGGTATATATTTTATAGTACGAAAATGTCAGTGCTAATCTGCAGAATATATATTTTAGAGGGTTTTCAGTTAAGTCGTATTTATGTTGAAGGTTTACATTTTCTTTTGTTACTCATTAGACGATGTAGTGAACGTTCCGTCATTTGATTTACTGAAAGAAATTTTAAAAGAAATGAAAGGTGATTTAATGTCTTAGCCTGCTCTCATCTCTACAGCTCGGGGATCCAGCAAAACTCATTCTGAACAGCTTATTAGTTCTAACTATATCGCATGCATAATAAAACTGCTCATTTGCTCATTAATATTAAAATTATCATATTCAGAGCCATGGGCATTAAGATCAATCAAATCCTTGGATTTCAGGTCAGATGCTAGATCTGCTTATGCTTTTTTTTTTTTTAAGAATTCTTCTCTTAAAGCAAGCCAGAAGCTTGTCTTTGTGCAAACAGAAAGAAATCTTCATCAAAATTACTTTGTTTTATATCTGTAAAATAAGAATTAGGTCATTTCTGAGTACTTGCTATATGCCCCAGTACCTTGACAGGAAGAAATATTTGCTTAGGTTCATAATTTGAATTATGGAAAATACTCAAGGTAAATTATGTTGTCTACTGTATATTTATTATAGTTAAAATTTTAGGAATGACTTAATTTGATTTAAAAATGTTAATTTTGAGTAATTACTCTAATACAAAGCTGCCAACAACATCTGTTTGCATAATCATTATGGGAAGAAAATGTACTCTGGGGTTCCAGCACCGACTTTCAATCGAGTTTAACATTTACAAAAACTTTATTGGGAATTTAAAAAAAAAAAAAAAAAGGAAAGAAATCTAAGTGTGTCTTATTGTGCAGGCAGACCAGTACGTTGTAACTTGCATATGTCATCTAATAATACAGAATAAACAAACTCTGTCATTTCATTATTACAGGGATGAAAAGAATGCCTTTGAGCTTATTTGCATAAAGCTTTGTGCAAAATTAACACTTGTCACTGTAGCCTTTTTAGCATTTTAATACCTCAAGCAGCACTGGTTCCTTTGGACATTTCAACCATCCCCAAGTGCTTGATCGGGGACACAACAGAGCTGACCTAATTGTTCTGGCATTTTCAAAGATACTGTAATTTGTACAGATATTGCAATTTAGACCAGTTCAATGAAAGGAAGGTTTTGACACAGCTATTATTAAAATAGCTTGGAAGGTTTTCTTATCACAAAGTTCAAGCTGCAGATTCCAGTAATTTGTAAGTTGGGGGTTTATAATATCATGCCATATTTTGATTTTCATACTTAAGCATGTTAAGATTTTTCTCTCTGATCAAGTACGACCACTAATGTGGAGCACCCGGGCTCCCTTATTAAACAATATTATTTTGCCGCCTTTTCTTCTCTTCTGTCTGATTTAGAATGCAGTACGTCATAATCTTAGCCTGCACAAATGTTTTGTTCGAGTAGAAAATGTAAAAGGGGCAGTGTGGACTGTGGATGAAGTGGAATACCAGAAGCGAAGATCACAAAAGATAACAGGGTATGTTTGGGACAGTTTTGTAATCTAGTGTCCTGCACCCACTGGAAGCTGCACACATACAGTTGGGGGTGTGGGGGAGTCAGGCAGCTGGTGGCATTCTGGCACCCCTTGGCAGTCAGCTGCTTTGTGAACCTACGCATGGATGGCATAAATCAACAGCACCCAACAAATGTATTCCCATAAAAATAATCACAAGACTGTTTGGGTTACTCTTCTAATCAATTCAGCAATTTACTTGAATTAAGAAAAAAAAAAAAACCCTCAGAAGGAATATGCTTTGTAAAGGGAGACATCTGCTTCATTTTTTTTTTTTTCTTACAACACTGGAGCCTCTAGTACAGGACAAAGGCTATTTTAAAATAAAGCTCGTGTTGCAAAATCTAGTATTTCCTAAAGAGTACTTTTTATGAATAGTATCTTAGAAAACTTTATTAACAACAGCAAAAAATCCTTGCCTAGCCATGTTTGTTTTCGAAATAGTCTTTATTTCTCAAAGCAAACTATTATTTCGATTTATCTAATTTTTCCCCAAACTTTAACAGTTTCTTATATCATGTAGCTGAGAGGATCAGGCCTGGTAATAAGAGAAAATTACTGTCTGGGAAGTTTGAATTTTTTTTTTCTAGAGAATGAGACTGCCAAACTAGAGTCAGAAATGTAATAGAGCACATTTAGTGCCTAATTAACTCCATGTTCCACTAACTTCCTCCCCCAAACCACTCCTGCCTTCTGTGAAGAGATGACTTTAATACCTTTTACCTACTCTTGGGCCTTGAGTTTTGATTTCTCTACTCAAGTATGTGCTAATTCCTGCATTCAAGAAATAGTTAATCCATTATGTTGTCATTTAATTAACTATGGTAATTTGTTATGTTAATTCGTGGTGTTCTAGAAATTAACCATTAATTATTTCCTGATTACACCAAATTGGTAATTGTGTTGTATACTTACATTTTAAAAAATTTTTTATGAATGTTGTTTTCTTGAAAATGAAACCTTGACACAGCCGAAATTGGTGTAGGGATGTTCAGGGTCATGTCCCGCTCTGCCTGTGCACCATAGCTTTAAGTTTATTTTTGGAGCCAATTGATCAGCTGTATGTAATGGATCTTACGTTTGAACCACATCAACTTGTTTCTATGGCCTTAAATATCCCCGCTCTGGAGTAGTGCAATGGGAAACAGCCAGCTAGAATATGTCTTTTTATCTGAGATGACTGATACCCGCATCATTTCTATGTTGACTTATAAATCATCTGTGTATTTTTTTTCTTGCAGAAGCCCAACCTTAGTAAAAAATATACCTACCAGTTTAGGTTACGGAGCAGCTCTTAATGCCAGTTTGCAGGTACTAATCCTTAAATGCACTTTGACATTATTATTCCATTTGACTGTTTTGGCCTCCTTTATTGGCATGCTTTGTATTTAGGCAAGACTGTGATTGTTCTTAATAGGTGGTTTATCATCCAAGTAAGTTGTAGTACCTAGCACTGTGGAAAGCCCTGGTTCTAATTCAAGCTGCTTTTGATGTGAAGAAGCAAGAAGGACACCCTGTGGCAAAATCTGGAACACTCGGTTTTCCTGCAAATGCCAGATTGCTATATTGAAGCTTTTGCAAATGCATGTGGCTATGCATTAATATTTATCCAGGCTGTCATAAATGATTTCACATCATCGTGGTGGAGAACATGGTGCTTGTGGCAAAAACTTTAAAGTTTAATTATAATATATAATTTTTATGCAGAGGAGGCAAATGTCAGGACTCCTTTATTTTGAGTTAAGTTCTGGTCATTTTTAGAAAGCAGAGCAACTGCTTACATTATCCGGGAGTGTTTCTTGGCGTGCGAGGATCCAACATCTTACTATGCGAGAGGTTGGAACACGAATGTGAGAGCTCACCGCTGCTCCAACTGTTGTTTGTGCGTTCACGACACAGTGTCTGCGCTGTGTCGGCCACAAGTGGCCGATTAGGAGTTGTGGCCTTTCCTATGCATTTAAGAATCTCTAAGCCATCTGTGGCACAAGGTGACCTAGGCAAGGAAGATACATTCAGAACGCACTGGAAAGGTATCTTGCAAGCTGCCTCACCCTCTGTCTGTCTCACCAGGCTGCCTTGGCAGAGAGCAGTTTACCTTTGCTAAGCAACCCTGGGCTGATCAATAATGCGTCCAGCGGCCTCCTGCAGGCTGTGCACGAGGACCTCAACGGCTCCCTGGACCACATCGACAGCAACGGGAACAGCAGTCCGGGCTGCTCGCCTCAGCCACACATGTAAGTGTGGCCGACGGACTTCCTCGGGGGAAAGACACTCGTTCCTCGGCCCCTGAAATGTGGTAGTCTTCAGGAAGTGTCAAGGGTGTACAAACACACACTGTCGGTGGAGTTCAGTTGGATTGTGTTCGCAAGGTGAAAAAAGTATATCACAGTTAATTTTGATAGGCCCTATAAATTCTCACCAGTGCCTTCCAATTATTGTCCTAGCACTCCTCAACAAATTCTCAGTGCCACTAGCGTTCTCTTGGGCATAGGGCAGTGTCAAAAATGAATCTGTGTCGTACAGGTCGTTATCACAGCTTGGTGTGGATGGCGTAATAAGAATATTCATGATGGAATGAGTTGTCGTAATTTTTACTACTGTTACAGGTCTCTAAACCATTTATGAACTGTAGGGAAGACATTGCCCATTTTTATAAACCGTAAAATGCAAAGTTTAACTGTTACCCACAGTTTACATAGAAGCTAGTAAAGTGTAACTTTTTGCCTGTCTTATAAATCAGTGTAATTACATATTCAACTTTAATTACTGGTGCGTCTGTATCGGCAAGGTTTATAAGTTATATTTTATGCAAGACTACGATTCCTATTAATATTTAGCAGCTAACTATATCATTAATTACTCTAAAATCTTTCCCCTACCATCTTTTTAATGGAGCTGAGAGACTAGAAATATTAAAAATTGATGTATTGTGGATTTCAGAAATGTGTATGACACTTTTTTAAATGCCTAATCTTATTCAATAGTGTCAGCACATCAGTTGCTTGTTTACCAAGAAGAATGACCCTGGTAGAACTTAGAATTCCAGGGGACAAATTAGAATCTGGATAATAAAATGTATATACTATTCAGCTGTTAAAAGAAGTGGTATCTCAAATTCATACTACTTTGAGTTAAGCATCATATTCTTCTAACTTCAAGTTAATGAAGTAGGATTAGTGCTTTCCCTCATTTTTATGTTTTCTTCTTCTTTGAATGTTTTAAACTGTATATCTAGTCAGAGACCAAAAAGAGAGATACAATCTTTATATATGCCCATGCCTTTTCATGAGATATTATATTTGTTGACTTCTAAAACATTTTTTCTGTGTGATATTTTTAACATGCTTAATTGCCTTATGGTACTTTTACTGTCACNNAAAAAAAAAAAAAAAAAAAAAAACCACTGTGAACATGAATGTCTTTCATCAGGTTCCAAACCATTACTTTTCAAAAATGGAAAAATTTGTCTTTTGGAAGTGTTTTTAGACATATTAAATAATACAAAAGAAGCAATAAAACTCCAGGTAGAAAGAACATGAAAATGAGCTCACCACTGTCAAACAAGGCAAATGAACCAGCAGACAAAGGTTTCCTGCCCCCGCCTGGTCCTGTCCGCCAGGCTGTCCCTGGGCAGGCGGGCCTCTTGCTTACAGCAGTAAGCATGCTGGTGTCCAGCCTTGCACCTGGAAGGCAGTAACACTTCAGAGCAGGCAATGGTAAAACAAAGACCTCGCTCAGAGACATGGAATCCGTCCCTCAGCTGTAGGCTGTTAGTGCTTCTCCCCTTGTTCTTAGGCAAGTTTTAGAGGCTGCGACAAGCCCTGTACGAATGGTAGGTAAAGAAGAATATTTTAAAAGTGTGATTGTCCAGTGCTAAGAATATAAACATAAAAAATTAATGTTTAATAAAATAGTTTATTAAATGTTACATTTTAGGATCTGAAATAATAATTGGGATAAATTGTGTTACTGTTAGGTTAGCAGTATCCTTTGTTTGGCACTTGCTGTTTGGGATTTTTTTTTTTATTTTATTATAAATTTAACAAAAGCTTAATTGATATATCTCAAAAATAATAGTATGCATGAAATTGTATATATAATATATACAAAAATGTTAAATTGCATATTTAATGCCTGATGTACTGCCA
Organism: Tympanoctomys barrerae; assembly: GCA_002564285.1. NCBI lineage: Eukaryota > Metazoa > Chordata > Mammalia > Rodentia > Octodontidae > Tympanoctomys > Tympanoctomys barrerae. The sequence continues at coordinate 11,354 of NDGN011558517.1, read as the reverse complement.
CTAAGCATTTATAAAATTACTATAGCTCAGGCTAATATATCATACATTTTTCTCTTAAGAATTATTACAAGTAGGGTTGGGGAGATAGCTCAATGGCTTAAGTACCTGCCTGGCAAGCACAAGGTCTTGAGTTCGATCCCCAGTACAAAAAAAAAAACCCAAAAAACTAGTATATGTGAAAAATGTTGATCTTCCATAAATAAAAAGAAAATCTCTCTTGGCTACTGATTTCAGAAAAGTGAAAATTTGAGGCAGCTCAAATCTTGTCTATTTCTAAATGATATAAATTAAAATTACAATTTTAGTTACCTTCCAAAACTTGAGTTAATATTTATTCTTTGACTCTGTTTTGCCTGCTATTATTAACTGTGGTATGTTAGGTGTCAGATATCGATTGGGCTAGCACCTCAGTACCCTGTTCAAGTTTTAAGATGCTTGTGCTTAAAAGCTTCTTATACCATTATGAAACTGAGGAAAAACATTGATCTAATTATCTCCATTATAATTTGGCTGCAAATAATTGAATACAGTTCTAAATTCTTTAGAAATTAAATAGAAGTGATAGAAAATTCTGGAACATTTCAAGTACATATTTTTGTGTCCTGAAATGAATTCACACACCTTGTTGTTCTGGAGGGTGCTGGGGATGCTGATTACAAGAGGCAGTGGGACCCAGAGCTGTCTGTGGGTGAGCTCTGGCACGGCACTGTCAGGCTCCCTCTCTGACGCAGCACACGTGAGGCTAGCCCAGTGGGAAGGAACAGGTTACTTAGCCTTTCCCTCCTCAGCTTTCTCAGCTGATAATGAGGTAAGCAATGTTAATATCTACCTTGTAACATTCTTATAAGTGAAATCAGCACCTGTCACTTAAAACTTGTTCCCTGTTTCTCTCACAGTGCTGTATACCCAGGTATGGATTTATATTGCCTCTTATAATACTTCATCATTACTGAAAATAAGAGTACAAACAGCTCAAAAGCTGTTTTGCATTTTAATGTTGGTATGCATCCCAGAAACTTGTGGTTTCCTAGACAATCCCATTTTTCCTCCAGCCTCTCCTTGTAATTCACAAGGCATATTATTTGAAACTGAAATAAATGGACTGAGAAGTGTCTTTTGGGGAGCATATTACTCAGATTAAATGAGATAAAGGATTTTTGATATAAGAAAAACATTATGTGTAATTCTGGGCAACGTACAACTCAAAGAGTGAGAACAATGCCCACAAAGAATCAGGAAGCCGTAGTATGTGGGAGAATACGGTTCAACAGGAATTTAGAGTACACAAAGGACAGTAGAATTTTTTTTCATTTTTTATATTAATTTTATTGAGAAAGCAGTAGCAATGAGACAGTTTCAAAACAGTTTAGTAGGACAGTTCCAATAATTAATACATTGCATATTGTTGTTTTTGTAGTAGTTATTCATAGTACAAGATGCAGACATGATATCTTGTCTGAACAAGGACAGTAGAATTGAGAATATACAAAGATGGTCCATGCTGCTTTGTGACATAAAACAGCATGCACACAATTCTTAGTTAGTAGGAGCTTCTTGGTGTTATAAATTTCAGTTTGGTACACTCAGAGCTGTTCTTCAGGAAAAGCAATTATGTGAAATTGTACCAAATACATCATGATTTAATTACATGTGAATTTAGGATTTGCTTATGGCTAGCAAAATATTCTGGAATTTAGAGAGAATGGGAGCAGATGGTTCTTGGTCAGATGTGGCTTAAACATACAACTAAGACTACAACAGCCAGAACTTGGTAGGAGAAATACCAGAGTGACAAGCCCCTGAATGGTAGGAGCCAATAGAAACAGAGGAAAAATCTCAGTGCTCTGAACTCCCACAGAGAAAGAGGGCCCAAAGCAGTCTGGAAGAGGAAAACAGCTAGTCCCGAATTTTACTTATATAATCAAAGAATTTACATATCCTTAGGTTCAAGGGAAACAGGCAAAAACAGTTCCTCTTATTCAACTTCATAATAGCAAACTCAATGTGGAATATAACTATGTATCTCGGGCTTGTGGATAAGTTCGAAGTATGAGAAGAATGGAATACTAGTTTACTGGGTTAATGCTTCTGGGCTAATCTATTTTAGCAGAACAGGAGGTGCTCAGTTCCCACCCATATTGCATGCTCTCTATTTTAGCCCTTTCCTGCCCTCCCAATTTTTTACAGTTCTTTGAGTGAAGGCTTTCCAAGTTAGCATGTTTATTTTGCTCTGTCTCTCTGCCTTTTGTCCCTCTCTGGTCTGCTACTCTGCCCTCTCACACACAAATTTCGTCCTTTACATTGATCATGTTCCCTATTTTTCCAAGTATAAGCTTTCACCCTGTCGTCCATTATCTGGATCTGACTGTGTGGGGGGGTGCTCACACGCATGCCGCCGCCCCCGGCACACTCATGTGTGCATGCCTGCTCCTTGGGGGGCAGCCTTAAGCTCAGTGGAAAGTTTCTCAAGAAAGAGACTATGTTCTAGACATCTTTCGGTATGTGAATCGTGGAACACACTCTGCTGTAGGCAGTGAGCTTACAATGAAATGGAAATGCATCACAACTACATTGCAGATGCTAGTCCATTAGAAATATTTTAACTTGAAAAGCAGTAATCATACGAATAACACTTAGAGCTCCCTAGAACCCTGAAAAAGAAAGAATAAAAGAGATGTTAGATAGAAAAAATAAATATGATGTTCACTTTTATGCAGGAACTAAGAGATTCTTTTACAAAGTATTAATAGAAAACACTTTTGAAGTTTAATTTTTACTCCAAATTATTAGATTACTGTGCTTTATAGCTGCCCAAATTTATGTGACTAGGAGCTTTCTGGCAGCTTCCCCTCATTTGTGATTATCTTCCCTGACTCAGTTACATTTTATCTTGTTGACGGCACATTAGAAGGTAAAAATCCTGGAATCTTGCAATATAAATCTTAGGTGAATGTTCAAAGTGATTGAAGCAAAAAGTAGCAAAGATTAAAGCCGTGTAGCATTGTATCCATATTTTTGAGGCCTGCTTGTCTCTTTCCAGTCAACTATTTGTTGATTCGGGCAGGTGCATGATTGTTCCTTTTAGATAAACGTCGCTGCTGTGTGACGAGTTCCAGAATCACATAGAAGATGAACAAATGCCAACGATGCTTCCTTCTAAGAATCTGAGCAGAACATTATCACAGTTTATAGCCCTTGCTGCCGAGGCAGCTCTGCACTAGTATTCTTGTTGTCTGCTTTGTCAGAGCTCTATAAATATGGATCAAAAATTACCTGAAGCTCCTACTTTTCACAGCCGTTTACTTTTTTAAAACTACTTTTAAGACTGATGTTGTTCAAATGGAGACAACTTCAGCATCCTTTGTCCTCCTGCGTTAGGCTGAAGTGAATGAAAAAGAAGAAATACGTTGGGCTAGAGCTACACGGTGAATGTTGACTGACTGATAGCCCATTTCTTTTTTTCTTCTCAATTGGAGGCAAAAAGAAGAATCCAATGATGTACTGGCCATGGCTAGTTTAACTGTGTTGCTTTTTGTTTGTTTGTTTGTTTTTGATGAGACAAGACCTCACTATGCAGCAGCTCAGGCTGGCCTTGAGCTCACTTTGGAGCCCTGGCTGGTCTCGAACTCTCAACGATCCTCCTGCCTCAGCCACCACCTGAGTGCAGGGATGGTAGACGTGCGCCACCACCATACCTCCTTTTCTCTTTCTCTAAACAATTCTTTCTTCACATGTCCAATAAACTGGCTCAGATTTTCATTTTTGTTTCTGTTCCAAAATGCTAAATGAAATTCCCACTCTTATATTTTCGAATTCTGTTTCTGAACATCAAATGAATGTTCTTCCCAAGCTGGTGTACTTTACACACAGAGCTACCCCTTGTCGTGTCATTCTCCTTTCTGAGTATTAGTCTCCTACTATTTAGACCATTTCTTATGTGTCATCCTGAATCCCATCAGCCTCTATGTCGTTTAAAAGTTCTGCTTGCTAAATAGTCTCCATTAGTTACCACTAACCTTTCTATTCTCCCTCTTATTACAATGAATATTTAAAGTCTGAGAGTTGGTGATCTTCTAAGACAGTATTAGCATTCTGCAGAGAACCCACCGAAGAACAGAAGAGAAATGTGTGTATCATTAGAAGCTAAACTTTAGCATAGCGACAGGAAAGTTGTCACAGGAGAGAGTAATATGGCATTATTTCAGGATTGCAGTAAAGAACACATTAGCGGTAGAGTTCAGAAGATTGAATACATCCTCTCAGTGCCTCAAAACTTTCTGTGCAGTTGTCCCAATAATCTTTGCAGTGTTCTCCGCTTCTTGAGAACCTCCGTTTTGAAATCGCTGTATCGATATCACTTTCTCTGATGAATAACATCTTGCCGCCAAAGACAGCTTGGAGGGACCCGCGACATCACTTTGGAAACCAGTGCGGACACTCTTAATGTAATGAAACTACGCAGGTATACGATCCTACTTTTTTTTTGTTCTTCCCAGTCTCGTTAGCTACCTTAAAATTTAAATTGCTGTTTGTAGGCACATGTAGAATTTGCAGATCCACACCTTTGGTGGGTGATATTTTCTATCAAACCCTCACAGATCTTAGATCTCTTTCTGTGGACAAAAGCATTTGAAATTAGAGTGCCTCAGAGGAGAGCAGTTGAAAGTGTCTAGCACCTCAAGCAAAGGAAATGTCCTCTCATTGTTTTCATTCCTGCCCAGCCTGTCCTAGTCTGCTGATGTTTTGGGTCATTATGTTGCATACGAGGGTCTAAACATAAAAGCGGTTTTGGACCTCACGTATGTTGTCATAGATTTTTCTTCTTAACACCTTTTCAGTCACCTTTAATTTTTTTTTTCCTCTTAACCTTTCTGGCCTCTTATAATTTTTGCTCCGATGTAATTCCATTTTTATTTAATCTCTAAACTTTTTCATTAACTTTGCTAGTTAGCTTTGAGATTGCTTTCCAAAGTGATTGTACAGAACTTCCAATGATGCCAAGCAAGCTCTTTGTCATCTCGCCTCTTTTTTAAAGCACTACAAGTGTGGATCAGTAGCTGCTGTTCTTTTTTACATTATTCCAGTCCCCGTATGTGGCACTTAACAGCTCATTCTAGTCCTCTTAATAAAAAGATCCTCCTAGAGGTACAGTACCTTCAGCTCAAATGTGTTATATCCCTACCGTGCCAATTGTGAAAATTTGTGGGTTCCTATAGGGTTTTGAAGGATTTTTATAGAACTATAGAGATGCTTTCTGACATCCATGGTGTGAAATCCCATAATTTAGGCAAAGTGTGTCAGACAACTTTAGCTGCGAGTTTTGTAGCTTACTGCTCCTGTTTTATATCTAAAGAAGATACTTTGTTAGAAGACATATCTGCATTTTACTGACACTAGTTGAGCCTCAGAAATTTTTCTCTAAAGGTCAAAGGGTCGTTGACTAAATTGTTAAAAAAATGAATATTGCTTCAATACTAATTTTCTCTTCTAGATTAGGAAGAAAATAAAAGGTGGAACTTTATTTTCATATGAGACTTGAGGACTGAACATATACTTAGTACTTAGCAACTAAAATTTACCATTCACATGAGTAATATGTTATGCTTAAAACTGCCAAAGCAGTAAACACAGTTTAAAGGACAAATTTGCCAAGTTCCACAGTTTCTATCATAAGTTAGAATTAAATAATGTACATAATTAGTATAATTTATATAAGCAACAGATGATCAAATGGTTTAATGTAACTACCAAAAACTACCATTTTCATTTGCTCTTCATCTGAAAGCAAGACTGAGAATAAAATCAGCCAAGACACTTGAAAGGTGGGCTACACATAATCTCATTTTTATCAATACAGTTACCCTTGCAATGTTAGGCCTAAGGTCTCTTTTGTTAATTAGCAAATGAGAGAAGCAGCAATTGCCTGGTTTGGGGATAAAAGGCTGGATTGTTTGTATTCCCCGTTCCTTTCTCATGCTTAAAGCCCTGTGCTCTAATCTGAGAGAAACACTTCCAGAAGAGCAGTCATTTTCAGAGGTCAGCCTGGTGATGCGGCCACAGGAAACTCAGGTGGACAGGAGCCTCCGTAGAGCTGGGCCTGAAGGCAGCTTCACCAAGACGCAGAAGGGGACGGGCAACATTTTATGGGCCATGTTGGGAAGCGGAGTAGGTCACATTCCAGGGAAGCAGAAGAGTGAAAGAACCACAGGACGCAGCAAAACTGCGTGAAATTGCTTGGAGGGAGGCCCCCAAGTCATGTAAAACTCAGTTTCTCTAAACATTATTACATAAACATGAATAAATTTCTATATAATGTTGAACATAAGGACAGGCACTTAAAGAAATTTTGATTATATGATATGCAGCATATAAAACCATGTATTGTAAACTTAAACATACATTTTTATATTTTTCTTAAAATTTCTGTTGAAATGGAATTTTGAAACTCCTTAGACCATTGGGTCTGATCTAATGAGCTGTAAGATAGAAGTATCAGGTGCATCATTAAGAATGGAAATATATCTTCAAAGGGAAGATTTACTAGAATTATCTAAAAATATTTCTCTGTGATCAAACATTAAAGGGCTTAGTATTTAGAAAATAGAGGAAAGGAGAATAAGACTTATTAAATATATCAAAGTTGCATTTTGGCTTTAAAGTAGAAATTAGTTTTTCTTCTTTCTCTAGCCAGGAAAAAATAAGGTGGAAAATTATTTGGGTATTTTGTACTGATTAAAAACAAACAAATAAACAAAAAGCTATACTTGGCATATATGGAATAGGGAATCATTTGTACATTCCAATTTTGGAATCTCCTCTTCATTTCTTCTTTAATGAGTGTTTTCCTTTTCATTAAAAGATAAAGAGGGGCCAGGGAGATAGCAAGGACTATGGTTCAATCCCCAGCACCACATGCCCCTGGGGCACGCTGAGCTAACAACAGAGTCCCGGCGTGGTGGCACACATCTGTAATCCCAGCGCTGGGGAAGATCACTAGTGAGACCTGTGCCAAATACATAAAATTAACAAAAAAAAAAAAGATAAAGAGAATTTTTATTTCCTTGGAGCTAAAGCAATGAACCTGAGTATCGATCTATGGCAACAGCTACATGTAAATGCATGATAAATATCAACTTATTCAATACTGAAATTTTAGGATAGGTGTATTTTAATCTACAAAAGGATTTTTAAAAACCTTCTAAAACACAGGCATTTTAAAACTAAACAACCAAAGTTTATTTCACTTTAAGAAAAGAAAAAGAATAAATAAAGCCAAAAAAAGGGCCAGGATAATGCCGCGCAAGCACAAGGTCCTAAGTTTGATTGCAAGTATACACACTCACAAAAAGCAATCTCAAAAGATAAAAATTGCAAAAAGTTGAATACAATGAAATAGCAATTCATTGTATAATTTTTATTCATGAGAATTGGTTTTCAGCTTGTAGCTGATTTAATTATATATTGTATTCAGTTCTAAATGATTAGAGAATTGTTTCTCTAAAGTTGTTTATAAGGAAAACTTTAAATTTCAGTATGAAAATCTCGAGTATCCTTTCAAAAGCTTAAAATTTTAAGTAGAATAAAGTGAATTAAGACTAAAAATAACAATTCAATTTAACCTGCAAATGGCTCTCATTTCAAAAATATATTAACAGCATACTTTGTTTCAAAGCAAGCTTTCCTATTTAAAAACCTTAATTCTACTTACATTATCAACTTAATTCTATAGCACATTAAATAAACTAAAATACTTCCTATACTAGAAAACAAAAAGATCCTTCTATGAGAATTATGTGCTTAAGAAATATTGTTTCTCATTTTCATCTGACTTAATATAATTGTGGTAACTAAGCTTCTAACTTTTACAAATCTACCCTCAAATTGTAAAACATCATTTCCTTTGGAGCAAAATGCAATATCTAAAGCTTCCATTTTCTTACGTGTTTTAAATGAGCACCCATTCATACAGTTTTGCTGTGAAAAATCCATTTTAGAAGAAACGTTTTAACATCTTCTTTTTCATGTAATTAGACCTTCTATGATGAAGATTTCACTGTACATCAGATAGTCAAAGGAAAGAAAACAGCAGTGGAGCTTAAGGAAGTTAAGCCTATTTTAGTCAACTCCATGCTTAGGGATATTCTGGGATTTGTTTTCCTTCCAAAAACTTTGTGTGGTGAGCATGAGGGTTTTGCCATTGGCAAAATGGATTGAGTTGAATGAAAATATATTTAAGTACACATGAAGTTGACAATTAAATCTATGTCCATTGTATATTCTGATTATTTTAAGTGTATACATACCACTAATTATCTTTGTACATTCAATAGTCATGTACCAAATCTAAAACAAAAATTATAAATAGTTAAAAGAAAATCACATCTTGTCCTGCTACTTGCTTTAAACTAGAAATTATTGTTATTATTATTGTTTGTATTTTAGGGAAGGGCCTACAGGGTGTTCAGGGTCTCACTACTAGATCGGACTCAGCGATCCGCCTGTTTTCAGCCTTCCAAGAGCTGGGATCACAGGTGCACGCTGCCACGCCCAGTCTCAATTGCTGTGTCAGCGCCCCCTGGGGGCGGGGCCAGCATGGCAGGCCCGGGGATCAATACCCCAGCCCCTGCGCCTGCTTGCACGCGCTTTAATTGCTGAGCTATTTGGCCGGCCCTAAACTAGTAAATTTTTGATGCTATTTTGTAAAAGGGTCAAAACCTATGAAAATCAATAGAGTGTACATACTTAATGTCTATGCTTAGTGTGTTTTGATGTTTTTAAGTCTTATTAATGAGCCATTAGGACAGAACAGTGATAGAAGGCAATGGAGAGTTTGAATGACCATAAGTATATTCTGTTGTTATTAATCAATATATGAAGTGGAATTTAGAGATATTTAAACTAAATTTAATAGGCATAGGAATGATACACTAAATTCAAGGGATTTAAAGCCATGTGAACAAGTGCAGACAGTGTATGGAGAGGAAATAATACATTTAAATATGTTTCTTGAAACACTGTATGTTTTAGTTCATCTTACAAAAGATTGATAAACTGGGTCAAATGATAGCAGTATTTACAGTAAAACTGAAGCACAAAAAGCTTAATCTTTCTTATGTTACTCTTTTTAGTATTATTAAAGGAATCATTTTTTAGGGTAATGACCCAAAATTACTGAAAAAAAATCATATCCTTCAGTTATGCTAAGATAGGATAAATAATTTTATGAGATTTAAAAATATGTATCATTTTGTTTTGTAAAATTATGTTTGCTGATCTTTTCTTTTTTTTTATTCATTTCAATGAGAAAAAAAGATAAAATAGCAGTGAAACAGTTTCAAAAGAGGTTAGTAGGACCATTGTACTAGTTAATACATTGCACATTGCTGTCTTCATAGTAGATATTCAGAGGATAAGATGCAGACATGATATCTTGTCTAAACACTATTAGTACAAACATTTCTTCCCATTGAAGTAAAAGAAAGTGGCTGTATATCTATCCTAGCTATCCTGTATATAGATTATTTTCACTACAAAATGGTCCTGTATTTATATTCCCCTTTTTTGTTTTGTTTACTATTTTATTTACTGATCTTTTTTATAATCTTTGGTGCTATGTTATGTGTATCAAAGATTTTCTCAATTAGAACAGTATGAAAATGGTTATAAATCCCCGGTTCCGCAAAAAAAAAAAAAAGAAAGAAAGAAAATGGTTATAAAGAAATTGCCTATAATGATTGAATCACATAAAAACATTTTTAATCTAGCCTGAAATACAGCCTTGACTACTAAATCTTTAATAAAATTTACATTGCCCCAAATTTCCCATGTCATCCATATGAGCCAAATTTTTGTTTTGTTTTTAAGCTCCATTTATTGATATCTGCTATCTATCATGAGACTTAAGACTTTACATTTCTATTGCTAGCTTTATGATTGGGGATTTGTTTTGTTGTTTTGTTTTGTTTTCCCTGTAGTGCTAAGTGCTGATCCTAAGGCTTTGCATCTACTAGGGAAACAAATACTCTACCAGTGAGTTATGCCGAGTCCTAGTTTTACAGTATTAATAAGTATGACACTTCTAAAAAATCCTGATCAAATTTACATTATGACCCTGAGTTTCTCATAGATACTGATCAAAAAATAGTTTATTATATTTGACAATATCCATATAAGGAAATATGAGAACACAGCATTACCATTCAATAGTTTAACATCTATTTTCATAAATATACTTTGAAAACTTTATTCATAACCCATTCTTATTCTGAAGACAAATAGGAATATTTTCCTTAGTCTTGCATAAGAAGAAAGCGAATCCAATTTACATTCCTCTAAGGGATTGTGTGACCACAATCTCAAAAGATAAACTGTCTGTTGTAATTTAACTCTTTGCTTTAGGGTATAGGCAAGCATTACCATTTCTCCTCCCTTTTACTGGAGCCTTAGTCTCTCATAAATTTCACAACAAATGTTGTGAAATATTTCGAACATTCGTTGTGAAATTTAGGCCACAAATCATTGTAGTACCATAGCTGATTTTCTGTAGTTTGGGTATATACCATTACTGAAGGTGGCAATAAAATAGAGGTTAAACAGAATATAAAAATCAACTGCTCTTTGCAATTCATACAGGGGCAGCCTTGCCAGGTTGAATCGCCCAGAGACAAATGTCTTTTGTTTCGGGAAGCATGTACCGACCACCATGCTGCGCTAGAGACTGTGGTAGATAATGTATATTTACAGGAGCAAAGCCCTATGAGAAGGAGGGTAAGGACACGAAACGATAGGAACCAACGTAAAGAGGTGGCGAGGGCTGCAAGCACACTGCAGAGTCCCGGGCGCAAGCGCATGCCTGCGCGCAGGGAGGCAGCCAGCCTTTGCGGAGGCTGTAGCTTTCAGCGGGGTTTCACGTGAAAGACACTTTTAGATTGAGGTTCAGGACATGATGATACTCAGCCATTTGTCTACAAGTAGCAGCCCTATGTGCTCTGATCTGCTGCCCAGCGGAGTGAAGGGACCAAGGAGATGCGCAGCTCTAAGACCAGGCTACCGAAACGTCCGGTCTGACTCGGAGATCAGCCGGCAGTAGGTCTGCTGCCTCCGCGTCGGCGGTCTGCCTGGCAAGCGGCAGCGGCAGCAGGAAGAGATTGGATGGGAATCTGGAAGCCATATATTAGAGCTTATTAATCTCCGAACTACTGGTATGTCGTGGGCGTTAAGAACATACACTGTTTGGGGATGCATCACTGGATTTCCAGGAGTATATGATACCCATTTTATTTCACTTATGTTTTTTATTAATTTTACTGAGAAACAAATAGCAATGAGACAGTTTCAAAACAGGTTAGTAGGAC
>NDGN011558509.1:0-10772 GCA_002564285.1 Tympanoctomys barrerae | reverse complement strand
TTTCTTTCTTTCTTTCTTTCTTTCTTTCTTTCTTTCTTTCTTTTTTTTTTTTTGTGGTACTGGGGTTTGAACTCAGGACTTTGCACTTGGCCAGGCAGGCGCTTATGCTACTGAGCTATATCCCTGGCCCTTCAGACCTATCTTGAAAAACAAACAAACAAACAAATAAAGGATTCAGTCTGTGAGGGACTCACTACTTTGGCAGCGGTGAGCTGAAGCCAAGCAAAACTCCATCAGCCAACAGCTTTGGTGGGGGTGCGGCCTCTGGTTTGCCACAGCCCCCCCCCCCACGCCCATCTGCTCTGACACCATATCCAGCTCACATTGCTTACACGGCCGGCACGGCTCTGTACTATTGGAGTTTGAATCTCTGCACCATATTCCAGAGCAGGTGCATCCCATAGTGCTGGAGAAGCATTCAAAAAGAGTAACTAATGTCTGCTTTGACTTGGAATGTAAATATTTCTTTCCAGTTGGCTGTTTGTTGCTTTTTGTGGTTTTAATTTGACTTTCAGTTCTGGTGTCCTTTGCCATGTCCACCCCAAAAGGCACAATTAATTTATTCATCTTTTCATGTATTGATTTTGGATTTCTAAGTCACAGTTAGAAAAGATCTTTCCACCCCAGGGTTATACAATTTCTGCTCATTCTCATTCTACTACTTTGATGGGTTCCCTTTTGACATTTAAATTGCTGACCCTTTTTGATGTTTTTCTGGTGCATAATAACAGTGACAGAGATTTTCCCCCAGATGGTTAAGCAGATGTTCCAGTTCTGGTCATTGCACGGTCCATCTTTCCCCAGCGACTTTAGCTGCCATCTTACCCATGTTCTTGACTCCTCTTTGGCTGGTATGCTTCTCCCATCGATTGATCAAGTCTCTTCATCCCAGAATGCACTGCTCTGGTAACTGAAGCTCTATGGTGCTTTTTACACATCGCTGTGCCTACGACTGTATTGCTCTTATTTCGTATCTTTTACAAATCAACTCTTGATTCACAGGAAAAGAAACAGAAATTGGTCAAAGATCTGAAAAGATGCTCTATCTCACTTGTAAGACAAGACTTGAAAATCAGTGCTACCCTGAGACCTGTTTTTTCATGAATCAGGTTGGCAACAACTGGCAGTTCGGTGACTCTGGGTTGGCAGGCACATCTTCCAGGAAATGGGCTCTCAAACAGAAGAGCATGAGTTTAAACTGCAAGAATCCCTACAAAGGGCAACCTGAAGATACCTACCGGGTGTAGACCAGAATCACACTTCTGGATACCTGCTAGACCTGCTTCAGCTATAGTTGTATAAATAAATAACATATACAGTTATGTTGGTGGTAACTGCAAAAGACTGGAAACAAGCCAAACACCCTCCAATAAGAAACTGGTTAAATCTTTCATAGCACATCACTGAATGGAATAATGGGTATTAGTGAAAAAAGGTGAGGAATGATAGTCTTTCTACCTAGGGACTGAAATACAAAGATACAAAGCTAAATTAAGAAAGCAAGTATAGAATTATGCACAATATGCAGAACACATACCAAAGTTCCTGCACATCATCTAAGACAGTGGTCCCCAGCCTGTGTGGCACTGAGGACTGGCTCTGTGGAAGACAATCTTGCTGTGGAAGTTGTGTCGGGGGGATGGTTTCAGGGTGATTCAAGGACATTACAATTATTATTATTACTTCGTGTACTTTATTCCTCTTGTTATTATTTACCTTCTCATAAAAACTATGCAGCCTAAATCCTTGCAGCACAGGCAGCTCGAGGGCTCGTGCCCCTGTAAGAATCCAATGACGCTGATCTGACAGACAGTAGAGCTCCGGCTGTGAGGCGAGCCATGGGGTGTGGCTGAAGTAACGTGAGAATTTTGGCAGGCATGCCCCTCACTTCCTGCGTGCAGCCTGGTTGCTAACAGGTCAAGGTACTGATCTACAGCCCGGGGCTTGGGGACCCCTGGACTTGGAGACATAATGTGAGACATAATGGCCTCAAAGACCATGAATAATGAAAACCTGTACTCAAATAATAGAGCTTAAAGAACAAGGTCAGGTGGGGCTGACTGCTCAGAAACAACAGAGCTGTGCGACCAGAGCACTAACAGAAACGATAACAACCAGGGACACCCAGAGAAGTGTTCCATGTACTAGAGGACTTGCTTTCAAAAGGAGGTACGGGTATCGTGATAGAAGGGGTTGTCAAGACAACACAGGTGCTGCGTGATGAAAACCAGGGGAAATGCACAAGGATGCAGAACTGCAAAAGCAGTGCTTTCCAAACAGAGCCTGAGCAGGTAAGGAAGGGGACAGCTGGGGCCGCAGAGACCGAACTGCACTCCTGTGTGTACCAGGATTAACTATTTGGCTTCCAGCTGCTGTCACCACACACAGTGGGGGAAAAAATAAATAAACCATTGTACTGGCCACCACAGGGACTGGCTTTCACCTCTCAGGTAACAGAGTTTGAAAACAAGGTTCTCAGGACAGTGAGCATAGGGCATGAAGGAAGGACAGTGATCCCTTGCAGGGGGAAATAATTGGTGAGCTCACAGTCGCCGAGCAGAGTCTCCAGGAGGGGGCTCAGGAAAGCCCTGAGGACTCCCTGCTTTGGGGAGATGGAGTTGCAAGGGTACGGAGGCCACAGTAACCAAAATTCACAGGTAGAGTCTCTGAGTAAAAGAGCTATGCTGCTGGGAGAGTTCTGGAATCTTGCAGACTGTTCAACACGAGAACTGTCCCCACCCCCCGCCCCCCAGGAGAGAAGACAGAACTGGGAGAGAACCCTGAGGCTTTGCAGGTTGCACAGTTGTTTAAGTGCCTGCTTGGGTAAACCCAGTCAGGCCCAGGAGACCCCGGTTTGATCCCCAATTCCACTTGCCTCACCAGATGCGCCCTTAGGCAACCTGAGCCAGCCAAAAATCTTTCCTAGAGGCAGGATCCAGCAGAGAACCACTTAAAAACATTACACACAGCAACCCCTGGAGCCCCACAACAGAGCTGGGGAGAGCTCCTGCCCCGGGATAGAGTAGAAAACTCACAGACCACAGGGCATTTGGTAGGATATTCAGGAAGATTTGCCTCAGTGTTAGGCAAACTTTGCCCTGCACTAAATGTGGCTCTGATCCCAAAGCTTAAAGCAAGACTTGACAAAAATCAAGCTGTTTCTAAGCAACCTAGCTGCATCCCAGAACAAAGCTGTATTTGTGCAGGAATACATACAAATACCTAGTTTCTGACAAGGTAAAATTTATGCGTGACACCCAACAGAAAAGATCAGGCTGCAAAAAGCAGGGAAGTCTGACCCTGCATGAGGAGAAAAATCAGTGGAAAGTAATGAATGGCAGAGCAGACAGGGGCAGAGGACAGGACACACACTGCGATCATGCATTCTCTGTTCAAGAAGCCAGGGGAAGGGTGGGAGGTAGCAGGAGAGACCTGGAGGGTACAAAGAAATGGCTCAGACTCTTGGGATGAAAACTACTTTGGGATGAGGAAAATGCCCTGGGTTTACTGAAGAACAGATCAGATACTGCTGAAGAAAACACCACCGTGGAGACGAGGGGGCAGGGGCAGGGGCAGGGGCAGGGGCAGCACGGCAAAAAAGATACCAGAAGCGCTGGCTGATGCATTTCCAAACTGATGAACACGCAGACCTACAGAATAAGAAGCTCAATGAACCCAGAACACAAGAGTCACAATGAAAACTGCACCACAGCGCATCATCATCATCATAAAAAACCAAAACACAATAAAAGACATGCAAGCCGGAGATGTAGCTTGGTGGCAGAGGGCTTGCTGGGCGGGTTAAATACAAAGAACTAAAGTAACTCCAGAGTTATCCTAGCATGGTTTCCTGACTAATAAATCCTCTATCATTCCTTCTGTAGTCACAGTAACAGGCGATTACAATAGACTGCTTATATTCCATTTATACATTCAGAAGGAAGTTCTAGATTGTCCGGGGCTTTGAAACTGGGTAGACATAGGACCAACATGGGAGAAAGATGGTAAAGATGTTTGGACTAGATCAGAGCACAATCTGCTCCCAAAATTAAGTGAAAAAGGAATAACTTTTAATGGGTCTCTTCTTGTAGGTCCAAAGGAATACAGAGGAGGTTAAGGGAACAGGAAGTGACCGCTAATGGGTTTGGCATTTCTTTTTGGGGTGATGAAAATGTTGGGGAGTTAGAAGTAATGATTGTATGATTTAACAAACACAGTTAAACCCACTGCCTTGAACACTTCAAAAGAGTTAAGGCTTGTGGCATGTAAATGGCTAAAAAGGAATACATGCCTTCTGTAAAAACAACTAACAAAGCATTTTGGTATTTTAATACAGGAAGGAACCTAAAACATCATCTAACCCAGGATATATATATATATATATATATATATATATATATATATGTATTATGATGCAGGGTCTCGCTATGCAGTTCAGACTTGTAGTGATCTTCCTGTCTCAGCCTCCCCACTGCTAGGATTACAGGAGTGTGCCACCACGCCTGGTTCCAGGGCCAGCACAGTACACAGTACATGCAATTCTGTACTGCGAATTGAACCCAGGACCTTGCGCTTGCCAAGCAGGTGCTTAGACTGCTGAGCTATCTCCCAAGCCCCTAACCCAGGACCTCTTGTGGAGCACAGAGTAGGAGTTTGGGGAGAGGGTCCCTCATCGGGTCTCCCTGGGGGAGCTGCTCACTGAATCCTACCTTCTACGTGCTCCTGGGGCACTTGCTAACGCTAGAGCCGAGGGACACAGATCAGGAGAACTTAGTGACTTGTAAGCATCAGTGACCTGTACACAGCTTATTGGTGCCAGGCATGGTGCTAAATTCCATAATCCTGTATAGATATTTTTAAAATAAGTCTAGCAGCAACCAGACTTGGATATTTTGAGCTGAGATCTCTGGCTACAAACCTTCTATAAATTTTCAGGGGTTTTCTTTTTCTTTTTTCTTTTTCACATCCTTGAGTCCCATGACTGCACTGGTGGTGGTTTTGAGCTTCAGCATTAGTACTTTTTGGTCTCTAGGATTTCTACTGCACAGGGCTCCCACTGTTCTTAAGTCCGCCTTAACACTGAGGTTGACAGAGCTGAGGCTTATGCAGATGAACCAGCCCTCTTTAATTAGCATTTCTCTCCCTCTGACTACAACCACTTACTGAAACGGAGTGCTCAGGGAATAGAAGGGAGCTGGGATAGAACGTGGCCCATCAGAGCTGAACTCAGGACGGAACGTTCCTAGAGCACTTTGCCTGTGCCATGAACCTCTCTAGATACGTCACATACGTTAATGCATTTAATTAGCACGGCACCCCATGAGGTCGGTACTATCAGCAACCCTGTTTTACAGGGGATGAAATGAAGGTACTGATGGGTAACTTAGTGTAAAGTCACACGGCTGGTATCGCCCAACTGGGATGGTAACTCAGCCCGACCTTGGAGTTCCTGTTTCTAATGACTGAACTACCACGTTACAGAAAGAGCAGTGGAAAAAAACAGCGAGAGCTCAACCGGTAAAGCCCTCAGCTGATGCAACCAAACCACTCCACTGAGTACTCCAGCAGCCGTGAGTCATCTCTCTTGTTATAAGGCCAGTGTCAGCGGTGAGGAGACTGAGGCACTGGGGAGGTCCCCGCGTGGCTCAGTCCCCTTGTCAGGTGGGGTGTGTGTGTGTGTGTGTGTGTGTGTGTGTGTGTGTGACAGCCCACACCCAGAGCTCTTCAGTACGTCTGGCACCAATGGTTCTGATTACGCGCTCTTGAGATGTTTCTTTTCTTTTTAATCTTGTGGTGATTTCTGTGAATAATACTGTTTTATCAGGGGAAGCCAAAAAGAAACAAAACACCCAAGCCCATAAGAAACCCATTTTAGATATAAAAACCTTGGTGTGAACTTTAAAAACAAACAAACAAAAAACTACCAAATAAACCCAAACCTAAAACAACCACAGAAAGGCTGAACTCGTGCGGCCGACTTCGTCTTTTCTGTTTCCTGCATGTTGGGTGGAGGGGCAGGGTGATCCAGGTGGACACAGATCTTAACCCAGGGCCTCAGACAGTAACGGATCTGCAGAAGGTTCTGGAAGCTGGTGAGATTAGCTAAACACCTATGGGAGGAATCCAGTTTACCTAATTCTGTCCACTTTGAGACAGAAGTCAATATTTGTAAAATGAGTGGGTGGGTTCCACCTATGTTCTTTTTGCACGTATGGGAGTATGATTTTAATTATTAGAGAGGTAAATGATTCATCCCGGCTTCTTATTGGGGCCTAGGAAGTCTGTATCCTCAGCTTTAGCTCAGCCCAGGTCAGGCTCTTCCTCCTCTTTCTTCTCTGCAAAGCCAAGTCCCGCCAACATCTTCCCTACAAGATGCTCGGAGCTGTTCGAGAGTTTATTTCTCCTCTGGAACAACTCAGAGGGGGGGAAAAAGAAACGCTAATAGGAAGCACATGGGCATGGTGTGTGAGCGCCTGTGTTTGTGTTTGAAAAGGAGGAGTACTTCAGGCTTGCAAAATGCCTGGCCTGTCTCAAGAGCAGTTCAAGGCCATTAACATCAGGCAGTTAATGGGACAAAGCCCAGCTGCCGCTGAGCTTTCTGGCATTCAGGCCTCAAGGACAACGCGGAAATAACGTGGGGACAGAGCAGGAGAGGTTTCTGATTTGTGAGAGGCTGGTGGAGGGTGGGTGGGGGCCGGGTCCTTGGTCAGGGTCACCCCCAGGCTTCACCTTCTAGGTGGGTCTGTGGAAGCGTGAAAGGGCAGGATGGGGGGAAGGCTCTGAGCCTGGCTTCTGGAGGGCCACTACCTGGTTTCAACCCCATGCCGCTGCCATGGCCATGTGATCTGGGACAAGGTCCTCTCCCTGTCAGACAAGGGTGACGAGGGGACAGTCTCTGCCCCTAGAGTCTGGAAGGACCCAGGAAGTGTCAGCACTCAGAGGAGGCGACACAGGGCCTGGGGTTCCAGAAATTGGAAGGTGAATCCCAGTCCTAAATGTTTATCAACTTTGAGATCCAGAGCAAATCACTGTGCTCTCTGAGCGGGGAAAGCAGGGTTGGGGGCGCTGACCTCACTTGGCCGTGGAAAGGCCTAGAGGGGCAAGCACAGTACTGTGCATATCCGGGTCTGAGGAGGGCTCCTGCCCCACTCTCCGACCTCATCTCTTCTCCCTGCTCCAGATTCAAGAGGCCCCGTTTTGCTCCTGTTGCTACCCCAGGGCCTCTGCTCTTGCGGCTCTATCTCCTGGCCTGCAGTGTCCAGCCCCTCACTCGGTGCCCCCTGGTCATTGCTCAGGTCCCTCCCACCTGGGTAATGCTGACCCCAGGCCTCCTCTGAGCCTCCTGACCCCTCAGGATACCCTGATTTTGTCCCTCACAGGCTTTTTCAAAATCTAGCATTACCTATTTGTTAACTGAGTACTGTCCCCTCTCTTCTGGAGGGAATTGGCTCTGCTGACAGCTGTTTCTGCTTCCCGAAAGGGTACCAGGCATGGAGGTGGTGCCTGACAACACAGGAGGGCCTGGAGGAAGGGAGCCAGCCACACCTGCACAACTGCAGTCATTCTGAGCTAGGAGGAGCATGGTGGTCGGGTGGGGGCAGGGCTCAGCAGTTCAACCTCTGTGGCCGTGGAAGCCCTGGGGCAGCTCGTGGAGCTTCTATTGGAAGAGCTGAGAGAAAGTGGCTTGAGCCTGGGCCAAAGGGGAGTCCAGATCCTTACAGTCAGCACAGCACCACCGTTCCCTCCCTCCCTAAAGATGTGTGCTGTATGTGGTATCACATGCCTTGGGAGGCTGAGGCAGGAGGATCGTTGCGAGTTTGAGACCAGTCTGGGCTACAAAGTGAGCTCAGGGCCAGCCTGAAGTGCATAGTGAGACCCTGCCTCAAACACACACACACACACACACACACACACACACACACACGATGTGTCGGTGCAGCTTTTACCCTCCAGTGGGACTCAGAAAGCCACTATCAGAAACACTGAGGTGACAGAAGCAGCAGCGGAGGCATGAAATACCACGGTCAAGATATGGGAATTAGGGTGATTCTACCACATCGAGAGACTCCATGCAGGCCATTTGCCTCAGCACTTGGGGCAAAATCTAGACTCCTTGTCCTGACTGACCCTGGAAAAATCAGTTTCCTCTTCTGTAAAAAGCGAGTAACAACAGCACCAGCATGCAGATTATACAAAAGGGCCCACACAACACAACCTGGCACCAGCGAGCAAGAGGAGAAGGTGAGCCAAGAGTCTCCTGGAAACCCCAGCGCGGACTTGCTCATGGGTGTTTTCCCATGAGCTGGTGTGCACGCTCCTCACCCCTCTCTCTACACACCCCCAAGGTCATCTGCTGTCCTTAGTAAAAGATTAAAGTAAGAATGAGTGACAGTAATTTCTGTCAGGATCAGCACCACTGTCCCCTCCCTCCCTAAAGATGTGTGCTGTATGTGGCAGCACATGCCTGTAATCCCAGCACTTGGGAGGCTGAGGCAGGAGGATCGGTGCGAGTCTGAGACCAGCCTGGGCTACAAAGTGAGCTCAAGGCCAGTAGTTTCATACAAGAAAACGGCAGTCACGCATGAGCCCACCTCCTTGTTTTAACTTTTCACGTTTGCATTTTATGTCTCAGGCCCTTGACGGCCATTGTTCCCCATTCACACGGAAGGGAGAATACCTCAAGTTACTCCCACCAACCCTTGGTTCCCTGCATTAACTCCAAAGACTCCTGAGGAGATCGGCGCAGAAAAGGGGCTGTTGGATGATGAAAGCGGGGAGATCGGCCCCGGGGAACCTGGCAAGCTCAGGTGGGGAGCTGGGAGCTGGGTGCTGGACCCCTTTCCTCTCTTTCCCAGGATGCCCTTTGGGGGAGCCTGGAATAAGCTCTTTCCCTCCACATCCTTTACCCCCACCCCCAGCCACTTCTCTGCATCTTGTCAGCAGCCTTGCTTGCACCGTTACACTTAAGATGCCAGTCCAAGCTGCCCCCTTCCTGCGGCCCTCTCTCTCCACATTTGCTGGGCCTCAGGCCTTCTCACAGGCACAGCCTGACTCGCTCACCATGCAGCTTAGGCACCCGTGGCTGCCCCTGCCTGGAATGCTCTTCCTCAGGCCTGAGCCTGGCTGGCTCCGCCTCACCCTGTGGTCTCTGTCCAGTGTCATCTTCACAGAGCCTTCCCTGACAACTCAATCTGAAGCCACACATCCCAAGTTGGAGCAGCTCACCACTCTCAACCCAAAGGCCATATCTAGCTGCTTCATCAGACTCATCCCTTCCAAAATCACCCTGTTTATCTGTTGACATGTTTATCATCAGACTTGCCCTGCTGTCATTGGTACTGAAATGAGAGTAGGTCACCTATCTATTTTATCTTTCATTTTAATTCCACTGCTTGGGATAGAGCCCGGCACATAGTAGGTGCTCAGGAAATCTGCTAAGCCAGTGAATGAATGAACAGACATCCAACTCAGGAGGTGACTTAGAGCCGCATCAGGCCAGGCCGCAGCATCAAACTGACCGTGCATCTGGTAGGTGTATGGGCTCTGTCCAGTGGGCGAGGTGCTGAAGCTCGAGCCGTAGCTGAGGAATCCGCTCTGGCTGGGGGAATGGTTCAAGCTGTCTTCTGTTTTGATGCCTGGGAGGCATAAAAAGAAGCGTCAATAAAACACCACTAGGATGCTTCCCCGTCATCCCCTGAAGACTGCCGAGTCATGACTTATGTGGTGTCAGGAGCTTGCAAACCAGGAAATACTTGTGAGTTAAAGTTAGTCTACAGATGTCTTATGCTTTTTTAAAAAGGGAAATCTGTTTAAAAAATTTAAGATTTCACTGAAAGTTATGGATATAGCTTCTCTTGACAACAGGACAGTCCAGAAATACCAGGTCTCTGTCCCCGTCCGACCACAGGCTGTCCTTCAGGATTCCTGGTTTGTGCTCCCTGTCTCTCTCACGGATTCCATACTGTCTCTGTGATGTGAGTCTGGGCTTGCTGCGCTGTTTTCCTCATGGTGGTCAATTTTTGAAAAATTTAAATTAAAAAATTATAATATTCTAGGACACTATCAAACATGGGATGGGAAAGGCAGGCCGAGGGGGCCTCATTTGGCATGCGGAGGCGGCTTCATGTCACCTGCCTGGATCTAGGGTGCATGATTCTGTGGCACGCCAGCCCACTGAATAGCCCTGTATCTAACTGGAATAAATGTCCTTCGGGGCTTGGGGTGAAGGTGTTCAATTCGACATCCTTCCTTTGCAAAGATGACGCATGTCATGGGAAGACACACCCTCTGCTTATCTCATGGGGTGTGTGAGGTGCGCGCCACTTACCCAAAAACCTCATACCCACAGTCATAAATCTGCCTTCTGCTGAGCCCAACTCTGGTGTGTTGGCATGCACAGGTACAACATGCTATGAGCCACTGGGTAGGGTATCGAGGGAGGCAGTCTGACCTGTCATTTTTTACATGGTAGAAAATTCAAAGAACACACAGATATAAAAGGCTTCTCTATGTTGCATGTGTATCTTTACATATATATTCCCTCTTTTAAAAACAATTGTTCTTTGTTTTTGTTTTTGCATTTAGGACAGGTTCTACAGGGTCTCACTGCATAGATCAAACTCATAGTGATCCTCCTGTTTATAGCCTCCCAAGTGCTGGGATTACAGGCACACGCCACCACACCCAGTCTAAAAATAAGTGTAGGAGCTGGAGAGATGGCTCAGTGGAATAAGCGCTTCCCTGGCAGGCGCAAGGGCCTGAGTTCAATCCCC
>NDGN011558508.1:0-24314 GCA_002564285.1 Tympanoctomys barrerae | reverse complement strand
TGTGTGTGAGAGAGAGAGAGAGAGAGAGAGAGAGAGAGAGAGAGAGAGAGAGAGAGAGTGTCTTGAGAAAGCAACTTGAGAAAATAGACAGTACTTATCTCTAGCAGCCTTTATGCAAATCGAAACTTCGTTTCACAAACGCATTTATTTGTCAAATCTGATTTACTGATTAATTGGATCTTGGGCGTGTTGATTTACTAACTTTCACTGTTGGTCTGCTTAAGAAATGGTGACACTCCCTGAAACAAAATACTCCCGGAGAGCGGCTCACCCTTCCCTCCTGCTGCCCCCCACCCAGCGTCCCTTGCCCTAGCGCCTTTGCCGGCCGCCCCTGCATAATCACTCATTCATTCTGCCCGGCAGCCAGACTCAATGTTGGTATGGCGAACACCTATGCCAGGCGTTCACATGTAATGGAAACCAGTAAGTTTCACTGTCATTTAGTCTAAGGAAAAAAAAAATCTCCTAATAGTTAACTTCACTCACAAAATGAAAGCTTCTTCCCCCTGGGAAAGATGCATGATTATTAGAGCAGGCTAGAGCCACCGAGGGGCTTGCCGAGGATTATTGCATTGCTTTGGGCTTGGCGAGAGAATACCCAAGGCTCTGCGTAACTGAGGTTTGGTTGCTATGTTGTAAGATATAGTTGAATGCAAATGCAGGGAGGACTGTGGTCCCTGGGTTACACTGCACCCCTGACTCCCAAGTGGTCAGCCCCACCGGCTGTCAGCCGGGCCCTGGGTCTGCACGGGTGCTGGGGGCAGCCAGTACTTCGGGATGTGCAGACGTTGCGGCTCTTTTCCTGTGACCTTGCGCGCCGGGGTGTTCCCTCTGCCTGGCCTCTGTGCTCAGCAGACAGAGCCAGGGTGTGGTCTCAAGTCCCCCTACAGACAAGGAGGATAACTCGTTCTGACAGTAATCGCGCTGCCAAAGGCAGTCAGCCCCGCTGCGGAGCCCACCCTCCTCTCACTTCTTTCCACCACCACCCCAAACCAGGCATAAGTTGGAATTTCTTCCCTTTGCTCCAGGACCTGAGGCTGAGGGGCGAAGACGCAGGCGTCAGGGCGAGCTGGTGATGGGGTGTTCAGCACAGACTATGTAGCCGGGTCTGGCCTCTTGTGGGTGATGAGGTAATTTCTTCTTAAGCTTCTGGATTCTGGGGATAAAAGGGGAGAGTGAAGCAAGGTGTGTTCATAAAGGGGTGAAGTCTTCTAAAGAGACCTTGAGGAAGGCTGCCTTTGGGATGAAAGCAAAGCTTTGTCAAGATCTCAGTTTAGAAGACTCAAAAGGCACCAGAGAAAGAGCAGGAGGCAGGAAGAAGCCAGGGAGAGAGGGGACAGATGAAGAGGCTGAAGGCGGGAGAGCTCTGCGTGCTGAGGTATCTCAGCCGAGCCACAACACCGCGCCGGCTGCTGGATTGTTGCAAAGCTGCTTTCTGCTCAGGGGCAGTGCAAAGCAAGAGGAAAATATCTGGATTTTTAAACAAGGTGCCTCTGCTGTGCAGCGCTATGTGCTGGGATGCCCTCTTCTGCCCCGCTGTAGCCATCTGTTCTACAGGGCTTAGAAAGCATCGTCCTCCCCCAAGCCTTCTTTGCTAGCCCCAGCTAGAGGCATAACTGCTTCACCTTCTGTGGGTTAACATTTTTTTTCATGAAAATATTTTTGAAATGTTTACTCGTGGTAAAGTGGGCAGAACATAAAATGTATCATCTTCACCCTTTCTAAGCGGAGCACTGCCGAGTCTACTTCCGTGACTGGGCCGTGGAGAACCAGAACTTTCTCATCTTGGAACGTGGCAATTCTGTGTCTGCTCAGCCGCGACTCCCCACCCTCACCTCATCCCAGGGAATCACTGTGAGTCAGCTGTGCATATCAGTTTGTCCAGTCCAGGGATTGTGTAAGTGGAGTCTCACGGTTAGCTGTCTGTTGTGACTGGCTTATTGTACAGAACTTCATGTCCTTTAGGCGTCTTCCTTTTTGATGAACAGCAATTTGATTTAATTTTCGAATGCCATTAAAACATGTTGTTTTATTTTTAAACAGTGTGTGCCCATTATATCTTCCCAGCTGACTTCTTAATCCCTTGAGGGAAAGATCTGAGGCTCCCTTCCTGGTCCCCATTGTACCCATTAGCCCAGCGCTTGGCAGAGCCTTTGTGCCAACCCAATATGCACTGAGAGACTCTTAAGACAAATGCTACCATCTTGTCTGACAGGGCTCTTCTAGCTCTCCATGTCCCTCTGCGCCCCTCTGCAACCATGGCCACCCCCAAAGGCTCAATGGCAATTTCAACCTATCCCATGGTCCCAAGGTAGGGCAAGCTGAAAGGGGCCCAAGAATTTTGGGTCCATCTTCCTGGCTTGGGCCTTTTGTTCCCTTGTAAAACATCTGTTGAGACAGGAAAGAACAGCCGAGAGTAACATAATGGCAAACAGAAAAGCTGAAAGGACACTCAGGAGTTGAAGGCAGATTTATTTACATCAATAGGCACTGATAGGGATTGTTCCAAGAGTATCAGGCCCTGATCTCTGGTGGGCTAGGGCTTTAAGGGATAAGCAAGCAGGAAGGACAGAGACAGAATAGCTTGTCAGTAGGGGATTGATTTATACGATGTACATCACAGTGACCAGCTGTTTCTACAAGACAGAAACAACTGGATCTGGAACAGGAACTGTTACCAGGGCAACTAAGAAACTGAAGTATACTGGCTTGGGGGGAGGAGCATTTTCTGTCACAGTAAAAGAACAATAGAAAGCCAGCATAGAATGAGTGATGCATAAGGGAGATGGTTCATATAAGGATAGAAACTGGGATTTAGGTTTTCTGTCCTGCTAACTTTCTGGTTATACATGAGATCATTTTAATAGGTGTCTTCTGTTAAAAGGAGGCACTGGTAATTGGGGGCAGGTCTTGTGGTTCATTAGTCCTACTAGCATCCTTGCTATGGTATGGATGTGTACTGTGTGCTGGAACTCAATCCCCACTACAACACTGCTGAGTGGTGGGACCCTTGAAACAGTGACGAGGCCACGAGAGCTTCGCCCTCATGACTGCTTTGATCCCCTGGTCATGGGAGTGGGTTCCTGATGAATCACTCCCATGAGTGCGGTTCACTCATGGTGAGTGTGGCCTCCTCTCCTTCTGCCTCCTCCCCTGTCCTCTTGCCTGTCTGCCTTCTAACATGAGAGGATGTATCAGGAAGGTCTTTGTCAGAGGCAGGCCACTTGCCGTGGGACTGCTCAGCCTCCTCAATGGTGAGAAGTAAATCTCTGTTCCTTGTAAATTGCCTGGACTCAGCTGTTTTGTTGCAGTAGCACAAAATGGGCTGTTACGTGTTTTTTTTTTTTTTAAGAAGCAATATTCTTTTCTGCCCTTTCTCCCAAATTGTCACTCCACAAGATTGGCTTATTGTGCAGTTCAGGAACAATAAGCAAAGCCTTGCTGAAATCTGGCTCAGGAGGATCTTGGGGAATTAAACATAACTTCATACTTGGTCTGTACTAGCTATTTTTGGAGGTACTTTAGTTAGCTTGGCTCATGACCCTGCCTTTCCCTTTGTTCTTCCACAGACATTTGTAAGAGGACCATGGAGTCAAGCTGTGCTCTATTCTGCTGGTGGCATGACCTGGGGCAGCCACTTTACACCACAGAGCTTCAGTCTCTGTCCAGAAGCATGGCTAACACCTCCATCCTTACTGGACACTTCCGAGCACCCAGTGAGCTCATGCGTGTTCAGTTCCATGTTCTGTGCACTTTAGGTGGATAATGCATGTGTGTTTCTCATAGTTTTCCTCCTGAAGGGACTTGATATCCTGCCTCGAAGACCATGGCTGATCACTTCATTTGGGTCCACAACTCCACATTCATATTTAGCCCACTGCCTGCCTCTTCTCTAGTTTCCCAGAAGCCTGTGGACACCCTATAGTAGTTTATCATGTTGAGACGATGAGTCTCACAAGATAACAGTATTCTCATGTGGAGTAAGGCCCTGTTTAGATCTTAAGATTTTATTTGAAAATAAAATTTTTAAATCCACAAAAGAATGCACAGTAGCATGAACACCCACATATTTCTCTCCCAAATGTTTTATCTCTGCATCAGATAGATGGTTCTTGCTTACATGTTATTCAGGCTTTTGGAGCCCAGCCTTTGAAAGAACCCTCACTGATTGATCCATGTCACCATTATGAGAGAACCCTAGTCCTAAGGATTGGCAAGTGGGGAGGTGCTCATGGGCCCAATGCAAGCAGAACCATAAAAGCAGATCCTGCAATAATCTAATGGAGCTGGAGGCTTGTTGATCTGGGATGCCTAAACCCAATAGCCTGTTTGACAACACGTACTTCTTGGGTATCAGAGGCAGAAATGATTGTTTTAGGGCTGATTTGCACAGGCTTCAAGGGAGTCCAGCCTTGCATGGGTGAAAGAGGGAGTGGAAAGAGTTGTCAGAGGCATTCCTGGTAGAAGGAACAGCAGCTGCAACACACAAGTGGAAACCCATAGTGGCTCTAACGGGGAATAATTTGGGGAATAAGAATTTTTAAAAGTGGAATAATGAAAGTAGGCAATATTAATTAAACATGGTGGAGGGAATTCTCTAAGGTGGTTCTTGAGACCTCTGCCTACTGGGCTTCTCACCTCAGACCAATCCTTCCTTGAGTATGAGCTGGATTTATTAACTCACTTCTAACAAATGGAGCATATGGGAATTGATGGGTTATCCCTCCTGAGACTACAGCTTCCTTCTTGGGCACTTCCTCTGCTTGTACTCTTGTGGGTTGTGTCACAGGAGGAAAGCCAGCTGTCAAGTGGCCAGGCAGTCCTGTGCAGAGCAGGGTGACGCAGTGAAAGCCTGAGGCCGGCCCAGACCCCAAAAGGAAGCTGGAATATGCCTTTCTCCACATGATTGCAATCTCTTGATGGAAATGGCACCAGAAGAGCCCACCTAAGCTGTGTCAATTCCTGACATTTGACTGCCAGCTCATAGCCTAACCTAGAAGGAGCTGTGCATCACTTCTGATATACTCACTAGAAGAATCTATAGGATAATAATTGCTTTAAAGCACTAAATTTGGAGTGACTCATTACACAGCAATAGATAGCTAATGCAAACACTCTGATCAGCAACCATGGTAGGTGGGCACTAGTATTCCATGTTTTTAATTCAGAAAGCTAAGGCTTAGGCATCTGTCCAACATACGCTCCAGTAAGTGGATGGGCTATAGTTCAAACTTGGGCGAGTCGCATCTTGGGTTTGTATTTGCAATGTGGATGCCACATATGCAATGTGGAACCCCTGAAGGGTCCAGTGAAGCAGTCCTGCTGCCCCTCTGTCCTTCCCCACTTCCCCCAAGGACTGTCAGCCCAAGTCCTTGAATCTCAGCAGTGATGGAAAGAGGCACAGGAATTCCTCTTAGATTTCAGAACTGAATCCATCCCATGCCCAGCGGCCTCAGCGGCGTGCACCTCCTGCTTGCAGCTCTGCCTTTCTGACAGTAGTGGCTCAGGCCCCAGGAGCTTCAGTCTCTTGTTCCTTGCCTCCCCAACTGCCACGCCCCCTGCCTTGGCCCTAGCAGTCCCGGGAAGATAGAGCTGGGGGACCCCAAGTCAGGCAGTGGTGCCTTTTTTCTTAACCTGGGCTGGAGCTTGTGTCCTTCCCCAAGATGCACTTTCTGTTTACTTGCATCATGGTGCTGGCAACCTGGTGCATCCTTTACCCACTCTGGGTGATGGGTACCTCTGACTCCAGGGGCCCTTCCCTGGTCTGGGATAAGAACAAAGAAACTCACCCCAACTTTACCCTCTTTCTCGCACAGCTTAACTGCCTGGCGTCTGGCTTTAGAACATTGCTAGGAGGACAAAACCTGAGGCTGGCTTTTGGTGCCATGTGACAACTCCTCTGTGGGCTTTTGCAGGGTAGGAGATGTGGGCAGGTAGGCCGCTGCATGCTTGGCCCTTGGGCCCACCCCTTACCTGCTCTGGACCACAGCTGATTTCTCTCAAGAAGGCTCCACACAGATGCACTTGTGTGTTTTTCAGGCTGGAGCACTCAGGGGGTCCAACTCTGGGCAGAGGGTTGAACGCCCCACTGCCTGGATCACCCTCTGACAGAGCATGTGAGCCATCCCAAGCACCTGCCACAACCTGCCCGCCCATATGGCAGGTGGGACCAGGGTGGGCAGGGGTGTCTACCTTCTGGGAACTGCACACCACGCAGTGAGCCCAGAGACAGACTATTTTGTAGAGGTGGAAAGTCAGAAAATTCTAGAATTAAAACTCAGCCCTCAAACTCAAAGTTATGAGAGGAAAGATGATATTTCATCTGCCAATTAATTACAGCCATGTTTGTTAGGATTCAAGGGACCTCAGATGGCCTGAATTGGCCTTTAGGTTACTCTCCCGCAGCTGAAGTGAGCAGTTGGTGCTGGGCATGTGGACGCCCTTCCTCTCTCCCCGTACTCTGGGCAGAGCTAACCCAGGAGCTGTGGACATTCCTGCCTCTGGGAAGCAGTTGGGGTGCTCTGCCTCCACTGTTCTCTCTCTGAGGACTCCCCCTTTTTTCTAGGATGCTCTTTGGCCTCCACACAGGGGCTCCGCCTGGTAGTGCAGGGCAGGCCTGCAAACAGCCTTCCTCCTATCTTAGCCAGCTTTATCAGCATGGCTGACTCACTCCCTGGGTCTGATACAAGGAGTTGGGCTTGGGGGTGTAGGACTACCAGGGCTCTCCACACTTTTAGGGAAGGACTACCTTCCCCCGCAGCTGGAAGATCAGGTGCCTTCAGGTGGAGCTTGACCGAGGGCCACCTGTGGCTTTTAGGACTTGGAGGAAGTTCTTAAGAAGTCCCAAACCAAGGTCTGGTGGTGGAGAGAAAATAGGCAAGTGCTCCACGGTGTGCTCCAGGTGACGGTCCCTCAAGCCAGCGCAGGGACTCAGGGAACACTTCTTTGGATGTTGGAGGCGTTAGCTGCTCCCGTCTTCAGGAAGCCCATTTATGAGAGTAAGACAAGGGGTCTTGGGTCGGGCTGTAGCTCAGCAGCTGAAGCGCCTGCCTGACAAGTACAAGATGCTGACTTCGATCCCTGGTACAAGAAACAAAACAAAACACATTTTTGAGAGTAAGACAAGTATTTTTTTGTCTCAGTATTTTTACCATCATCCTGGGTCCAGTGGAGGAACAGCGAATGAGGTGAAAACTTTGTGGTTTCTGCCTTGGTCAACACTTTCTCAATCAGGGCAAATGGATTCCTCCTTCTCTTCCTCCCTCCCGCCTTCTCTCTCTATTGCTTGAAGATCTCCTGCCATGCGTTGTGCAAGCTGCAGGGACTCTAGGGGAGAGGAAAGGCTGGCCTCCGGCCTCCTGACCCTCAGGCATAGTAGGGTGAGGCATCCTACCAAGACTCGGCAATGGTGAGGAAGCAGAGGTCTGGGTTCCTGGTGGGCCTGGGAGCCAGACCAGGTTCCTGATGATAACAGGATGTGTAGGCTTATACAGGGCCCAAGGTGGGGCTGAGTGCCGGGCGGGCGTCCCTGGCAGGGGCGAGGGCACATGTGATGCCCCCAGGACAGAGCTGTGGAGGACATGATGACCGCTAGTGCAGCCCAGAGCGAAGGGGAAGGAAGCCGGAGATAGGACTGGAGGGAGGCCTGCAGAGTGTGGGCTGCATGGACCGTGATCTGCCCCATTGCTGTGCTGGGAACTCTAGGCAGCCTGTAAAAGCCGGTGTAGGAGTGACCTTCAGGGCACAAGGATAGCAGCAGCCAGGGGCCTCTCCAGCCATCTCCCTGAGGCTCAGCCATGGAGCAGGGACGTGGGCAAGGAAATATCGAGGCTGAGGCAGGGCCAGGCACAGTGGCAGTAGGTGGCCCTCGGTGTCCACCTGCCCTGAGCACTGCCTTCCCAATGCTGCACCCGCCTAGAGCCTGGTAGGAGGCTTACCTTCTGCCTCTGCTTTGTCACACCCCAGGTGTGATGAGTCACCCACCTATGATGAGTCAGGGGAGGGGGCTGGGCAGGCAGGTGGTGGCACCTGGGCATATCCAGGTTCCTGGGCTGGGGGCGTCCCCTCACAGGTGCCCCTCCCAGAAGCATGTTCTTAGCAACCGTCTGCCAGCCCCTTGAGAGTGCCCCCTCCTCGCCTCCTCTCCCACACTCGCTCTCTCCCTGGCTGTCAGGAGAGCCACCGTCACCATGGCTACGCCTGCTCCTGCTGGAGGCTACACAGTCGTCAGGAGTCAGCAGGGAGGGAGGAGGCTGGCCTGTTCATCTTCCTCTTTAACTGGGTTCTTTGAAAGTCAGCTCATGGCTGCGCACTGCGGTTTCCAGACCCAGGATTAGCCGGTGAGGACAAAGCAGGGGAAGCTAGCAGCAGGGGCCCGAGCACAGCTCCAGTGGATGTGCCCTGGAGGCCCTTTTGAAGAACCAAGTCATAGCATGTGTTGGATGAAGATTTGACCAAGGCCCACATACTGGGTGACTTGGGGTAGATGTGTGTCGTTTGGGTGGACCACTATGGGGCCACATAGACCTGGGTTCAAATCCTGCCTCTGCCACTTATCACAGGGATGAGCCAGGACAAATTCTGTGTCTTGCTTGGCCTCAGTGTCCTCATCTGCAAAGTGATGATAAGAATACCTGCTTTGCAGGTTGTGGTGAAGATTAAAGATAATTTACACGAAGCATTTGGCACGTGGTCGGCACTAGGAACACCTTGTTGTTGTAGTGACTGTTATCATTGCTGAGCTCTGGCACTTTGAAATGCCCACAAGTTCTGGCTGGTTTGAGGGTAGGAGAGGGGCAGTTTGAGGGTTTCCAGCTGTGGGTAGTGCAGCCTCCATCTTCGTGTCGAGTCTCCGCCAGACACCTTCACCCTCCTGCAGTACAGGGACAGAGCGAATGGCCAGGAAGGAGCAGAAGGGCAAAGTCCAGCTGCGTGCCTGAACTGGAAAAGCACACTGCTAAGGCCCGGAGAGTCTCTGCGTCTTGAGGAGGGGCCGTCAGTCCTGTGCAGCAGCACGCGGGGCGTGAAGGCAGGAAGGTTGTTCAGGAGAAGTAACAAGCAGAAGATAGACAGGCAGATCCCAACCGCTGCTGCCCTCCTGCAGGATGAGAATTTTGTTTCCTAGAGAAACTAAACCAGAGAGACTTTGTGTTGGTCCCTTGTGGTGCAGAGGGAGGCTGGGTGGGGTGATTGCTGCACACAAAGCGAACCTTGTCCCCTCCCTTCTCCAGTTGGCTTCTGATCCACAGGCACAGTGGACCAAAGGGCTCTTTTCTGCAGAAAGCGACCCACTCCAGGAAGACAGGCCTGTACCTGTATTCGTAGACACTGGGAGGCTCCTGATCACACCCAAGAAAAGCCCCTGCACTGACACACAACCTGCAATGAACGCCAGAAACGCATCTGTCCGCCAGCGGGCTTCCCCAAGGCAAATGTCCATCCTCAGGGCATAAAACCACAAGGGAAAACAAAAGGACCTGTGGAGGCGGCCACAGTAATGAGCAAGGCGGAGCATCCGAACATAAATTCAGCTGGCATCTTTGGAGGCGCTGGAGGAGAGGCTGCGTCCACAAGAAGTGGCAAAGAAAAAACAACTGGGGAGCTCCAGGACTGGGACTGCCTGCCCAGGGCATGCCGGCAGCAGGGTGCCCAGTGGACACTTACAGCAGGTTTGCAATGCCAGAGAACGTGGAAGGGTGTTCATTTGCAGAGTTGTTAGAAATATGGGGAGACTCTGATGTTTAGAGAAAACAAAGCAAAGGCAAAAGGAGGAGAAACAATTGACTTCAGGAAGATTTTTTGTTGAGAAACAGAAGTTACTCTCCGTTCACTGCTTGGCTCTGCAGTGGATAATGTCCGTTTTGCACACGCACAATAGTGAAAATGCTTGGGGCCAGGGAGATGGCTCAGTGGAATAAGTGCTTCCCTGGCAAGCGCAAGGGCCTGAGTTCAAATCCCGGTTCTGCTCCTTCGCTGTAGTAAGTGGTAGAGCCAGGATCTAAAGTCAAGTCCCCCATGACAGATTCTGCTGCCAAGCTCTTGTCTCTCCACCCCCTTCACTCTGGGCAGGTCTAGTGACAATTCTAACTGATACAGGACAGTGGAAGTGATGCTGCTGTCGTCTCAGCTTGGGTCAGAAGAAATCTTGCCACTTTTGCTTTGGTCTTGTAGGATGTTTCTTTGGGGACTTTTCTTTTTGGAACCAAGCTGCCCTTCTGGGGGACACACACATCAGCCAGTGTAGAGGCCATCGAGGAAGTCCTACCACCATCCCAGCCCCCCCAGCCTCAGCTCCCCGCCACGTGAGAGGACACCCGCCCCATGAGCCTTCTGCTGGCTCCGGCCTCCCACTCTCTGACTGCAAGTGTAAGAGGGACCCCAAGTGGCTCCACCATATGAGGCATCAACCCACAGCCCTGTGGGACACAGCAGGAAGGCTGTAGGAACCTATCATGCTTTGGGATGGATTCTCACACAGCTGTAAATGGACAGAGCATCACTTAAGCCCAAGACTAATCCTAAAAACGATGCTCAGCGGACAAAGTATTGGAATTTGGGTGGGCAATTGTGTTCCACAGGACCTGCAGGACACTGTAGGACTCCGAGCATCCCTGGTCCCTGCCTATGAATTGGAACCCTGTTCTCCATACCACTGTGATAACTAAAAATGACCTTACATTTTCCCAAATGACTCCTAGGGATGATAATCCCAGGTGAGGTTTCCAGGTAGACAAGCCTCTTTGAGATTGTTTAAAACTGAATTTTAAACATAAAATAGAAAAGAAAAAGCAGTCTTGTTAGCAGAAAGGGAAAGAATGCAAAGTTATGCGCTCCGAAGCCCAACCTGACAGCTAACGTGCAGGGGAGGCCTCATGGTCCCAGTCTGAGGAAGCCTTGCAGAGGCTGGTGGGACCCACGCCAGAGTGGGAAACGCTGCAGGAGTAACAGAGCCCCTATGCATGTGGGAGGGAGGCGCTCAATCACCTCCCAGCTCACTTCGTCCTCCACTGCAGCCAGAGGGGAGAATGTGCAAAACGAAGCCCAGAACCTCCCAACCCAAGCCCCACATGCTTCCCACCTCCCAAATGAGGATCCTTGTGTGACCATGGCTATTGGTCACCTGTACAAATTTTCCTCCACAAGGAGAAGTGAGCCATCCAAGTGGGCCTAACAGGAGTCACTGGTCATCAGTTGTAGGGCTGCTGTAACAGGCATTGCAAACCGGGTGGCTTCATAACAGAGGCGTCCTGTGGTTTCGGAGGCTAGAAGGTCCTGATCAAGGAGTCAGCAGGGCTCATTCCTTTTGGGGGAGGGCCGTGGGAGAATGTGTCCCACGTTGTCCCAGCTGCACCTCTGCTGTCCTCGGCTTGTGCATCTTGGCCTTCAACTTCACGTGGCATCCTCTCTGTGTTCACGCCCCTCTTTGCCCAAGGACTTTACTCCATTGCCTTTGGATTAGCTCTACTTCAGCATTCCGTCATCTAATCACATCTGTATTTCCAAATAAAATCACATTCTGAGGCATTGAGGGTTAGGACATCAACCTATGGATCTGAGGAGGGAACACACAATTTAACTCTGCCAAGCACAAGGTCCTGAGTTTGATCCCCAGTACCAACAACCCAAAAACAAAACAGTAACAACAACAAAAAATGTAACTCCTAACAGTGACATGATAACCACCCATGTTTTTCGCTCCCCATATGAGCAGTTATGGGGTTTTCCAGCTTGCATCTTGCCCTGGCACCTGGCTTAAAACTCTGCATGATACAGTGAAGCCACCTGAAAGGCCTTATTAGTCCAGATGGGACATAGGAGCCGGCCCTCTCCCTGGGGTAGCATGTCGTAGTCTGAGCTCTGCTGTGGCAACCACTGAAAATGTTGCTGGGCCTCTCATCTGCTCCAAAGGACACACCTGTGACAGGTGTGACTACCAGTGAGTCACACTTTGCATTTCAAAGGATTCCAGATTACATTAGCTGACTGCAGACATCTGAGAAACACAGCTGCCTGGGGGATAAAACACTTTCCAGCCGCAGAACCACAAGGCACGTGTGGAAAAGGGATTTGAGAAAATAGGTGAAATGCCTGGTGTCACTGAAGTCCCAGTGAAGCAGCCAGGAGCACACTCATTCTCACGTTCCTAGGCAAGCTGTTACCGCCACTCAGCAGGAGCCAGGCACTGTGAAGTCAAGCTCTAGGGGGGCAGAAAAGCAAGCGGACAAGCAATTTCTATTTGCGATAAATGATCTGACGACAGCCAACAATTTGCAATATTCAATAAGGGACAAATAATGAATCTTAGCAACTTTGAAGGTAGTCAAGGAGCCTGCTCTAATGAGGCGACGCTGGAGCTGATACTTGAAGATTCAGCTAGAATCGGTCCAGGTGGCAGCGCTCTGCTCTGGGCGGGCAGCGCCCTGGAGCCACGGTGGCTTAGTGCGACTGTGGGTTGGCTCTCCACAGCTCTGTCTTCAGAACAGCTGGCGGCTGCTGCAGGTGCACACAGCTGGATGATGTCCTGAGGGAGGCGGAGGACAGGTGGCATACAGGCTGCCCAGGAGAGGAGCCGCTGGCCACAGCACAGAAGTGGGTGGCAGGCTTTCCCCCATCTACTCTTTTTGTACTATTTCAGATGATTTTTTAAAATGTTAATACAGTAGCACTTAGTACATTCACAGTGTCTACAACTATCACCTCTATTCAGTTTCGAGACATGTTCATCTCCCCAAAGCAAACCCAGAACAGAACGTATCTGACAATGGCTCCCCAGTTTTTCTCCCTCCACTAACCCTGTTGACCTCCAATCCCCCCACTAGGGTTTTCCTAGTCCAGGTATCTAATAGAAATGGAATCACACTAACATTTTTGCTTTCAAGGTTCATCTATGTTGTAGCATGTATTAGCACTTCATTCCTCTTTATGGCCGAATAATATTCCACACTGTACCATAATATACTACAGTTTGTCTCTCCATTCACTTATTGATGGATATTTGGGCTATTGTGATTGGTGCTCTTACAGATGTTCACATACAGGTAAATGT
This sequence comes from Tympanoctomys barrerae, assembly GCA_002564285.1. Classification (NCBI taxonomy): domain Eukaryota; kingdom Metazoa; phylum Chordata; class Mammalia; order Rodentia; family Octodontidae; genus Tympanoctomys; species Tympanoctomys barrerae. The sequence continues at coordinate 11,269 of NDGN011558508.1, read as the reverse complement.
TTGTATACTTGTTTTCAATTATTGGGGGCACACACCCAGGAGTAGAGCTGCTTGGTTATCCTTAACTTTGGGGGGAAATGCTACCCCATTTGCCCAAGGGCTGCATCATTTTACATTCCCTCCAGAGGGGATCCTGAGGAGTGGGAAGCAGCATCTCAGTAGAGTTTTGGCTCCTTGGTGACTGTGATGTTGGTCATGTTTTCCTGAGATGATTGTACACTTGCATATCTTTTTTGGAGAAATTGTTGTTCAAGTCTTGTGTCCACAGTTTCCTTGGCTTGTTTGTCTGTTCATTGCAGAAGGGAAAGGAAGCAGTGGAGCACTGGCCAGACTTCCTGACTGAGGGTGCCCCGTACCCAGAGGAGGGGCAGACTCAGGGTGATGCCAGGAGGGAGGCGGCTGAAGGCTTGGCGTTGGACAGATGGAACCGCAAGTGGCCGTGAGTCACCCGAGCTGTGAAGCCTCCTGGATACTGGCAATTTCCAGGTGAGAACAGAAGCCAGTCTGCTCTGAGCAGGCAAAAAGGATTACAAAGGGACGGTAGGCGGGGACATGACGACACCGCAGACACATCAGAAGGATGCAAGATGGAGTTGTCTTTGTTTTCTTCCACTCTATCTGAACACCACAGACTGGAAATTGTACAAATAATAAAGGTTTATTCAGCTCACCATCCTGCCTGCTGGGAAGGCCAAAGCTGAGTCTGGTAAGAGTCTTGTTGCTGGGGATTCTTTGCAGAGCCTGAGGCAGGACACAGGGCATCACATGGTCAAAGGGCTCACACGAGACAGAATCAACTGGTTTTCCAAACAGACACAGCCTAGAGATAACCCATGGCCTTATGAATCCATTAATCCACCACTGGGTCATCTATTCATGAGGGCAGAGCCCTCAGACCTAATTGCCTCTCAGAGATCCCACCTGGACCCATGCTCAATAATTCACGGCGGGATTAAATTTCTACAGGACTCTTGGCAGGAACAGGAACAAAAGCAAGGACTGGTGGGAGGTGGAGAAGAGAGCCCGCCTCACCTGTGGATGGGGTGGGAGTCGGGGGACAAGCCCAGCATGATGCCTGACCTTTCGGCTGCTGTAACTGTGCCAAAGGGCCATGTCCCCGAGCACATGTGGCAGGAAGAGCAGGGCTGGAGGAGGAGGACGAGGGCACAGATCTCTCCAGGTCTTGATTGCTTCTGGAAGAGCCCGGAGTGCTGAGAAACCTCCCCACAACCTTTGGCTCATCACCGCACATGGCCGGCCGCTCCAGGTGGGTACTGCAGGGGCTTCTCCTTCTGCCAGTGTCAGGTTTGACCCTTTCTTTAACCCTTTACTCCATGTTGGACACAGGATGCTATCAAATTGTCTCGCTTCTGTCCCCACCTTCCCGTTCTTACTGTGGGACCCTGCAGCGTCCTCTTGACTTAACCCCCAGGCCCTGGCCTCCCCCACATCTGCCCTTGGCATGGCTGCCAAACAACTTTTCGTAAATCCCTTCATACTTCCACCTGGCCCCAACTCTTGTCAAAACTCCAATGGCTTCTCATTGCCTATGAGGTAAAATCCAAGTCTTACTCCATCTTATGGGCCTCAAGTTCCAGCCTTTCCCTGTTTTCACTTGCTGAAATATTTTACTTCTTTCCAGGTGAAACAAACAAACAGCAAAGCGAAACAAAACAAGCCATCCACTCACCCATCTCTCCCCACCAAGGCCATCCCTTCTCAGAGCAGCTTCTCAGGGTGCCACTGCCCCAAGTGCTCCTGTCACACAGTCTGCACCTGAGACATGCTCTAGACTCCCTTCCCTCACCTTCTCTTGCTCTCAGGATGTCCAGTGTCTGTCACTGAACAAGGCTAGACTCTGTCTCCACACCTCTGGCCCAGCTTCATTTCACTTTGTCCCCCTTCCCACCTTCTTAATTCACAGCTATGGGAAACAGGGAGGCACCAGAGAGGGGTAAGTTGGTTGTTAAAATATCAATAGAAAGAGTTTAGGCTCAAAAGTTGTGAGAAAATCACTGCTTCCCTGAATAAAACCACAGCTCAGATAACCCAGGGTCTATTATGAAGACAGACTCTTGCTACGGTTGGCTCTGGCACGTTACCCAGAAGTCAAAGACTGACACTGGGTCCTCAGGTTGGTGCAACTGGGAGGTGGTGGAGCTGAACAGAGGCCCATGGTCCCTGGGGAGGTGACTCTGGAGGGGCCTGTGGGGCCCCAGCCCCTCTCTTGCTCTCTTTTCCCCCCTGACTCATGGGGTGAAGTTTTCTTCTGCTGAGGCTCCTGCCATGAGGTGCAGCCTCACCACAGGCCCAAAATCCACACCTTCACAGAAATTATAAGACTCAGAAGCCATGTCTTACTTCACCTCATCGTTAGAGAATTCGTTCTCACAGCTGGGGGCCTCCCTAACTGGAGACAGGCCTCTCCAGTTGGGGCCTCTCTGGCTGCTCGGGGCCACTGCTGGTCACACTGTGCTTTCCTTTGAGACCCTGCTGCCATCAGGCCTGCTCTGTGTAGGATGATGCAGCTAGAGATGTCATGGGGGGCCTGGAGAGATGACCAGGAGCTTTTCTCCTGACAGCAAGGCCACAAGTGCATTCTCCTCGCACGGGCAGTGCTGGATGAATCTGAGGTCAGAATTCACAAGTGTTTCTGTAGCCTGGAACCGGCACAGTGCTTTGACAAGCAACTGACCACAGTCCATGTGGCCGTGTACTCAGAGAGCACCTGACTCTTGAGCACAGAGGACCAGACACAGCTTCCGAGGCCCTGGGGTCCCCCTGGGGCTCACGGAGCCACGCTGACCTCAGCTCCCTGCTTTGCAATTGGACAAGGTATACTTTGTACTCAGCTGGCCAAGTTGCTCAATGCAATGCATCCAGCTGAGAGAAGTGAAGGATGTGGTGTGTGTGTGTGTGTGTGTGTGTGTGTGTGTGTGTGTGCCTAAGCACATGCATGGGATTTTGTGCTGGGAAGATTAAGTGTGGGATGGGCAGGGATGGGGAGAGACTGACATTCTATGGTCTCGGTGACCCAAGGCCTGTCCAGATCCTTGTGCACTGTCCACTGCATGTGCTTGGCACATCACTGGCCGTCAGCCTGAGTGCCTGCACTCCCAGGCATGGATGGAATGGAGCCTGCCCTTTGGAAAGCTGGGGTTGAGGGGAGCTTTTCTCCTCCAGCTCTTCCTGTATGAGCCTACTTGCTATAGTTACAAAGTAAAGGGCCTGAGCTCATGTGAATGTGTTTGTGCATGATCGAGTATGTCCATGTCAACATGCACATGCATGAGAGTAAGTGCACAAGGAAGAGTGTGTGTGCAGGTGTGTGCATGATCCTGGGCTCCTGGCTATGCCCCTGGTGGTAGGCAAGCAGTGTGCTTTTGCCCTGGGGACAGGATGGTGGCCTCTGTCCTTTATGCCCAGAAGTGCTGCTTCTCCTCTCTGCCTGGCCACCTGTGGAAGATGGGCTGTGCCCCCCTGTGGCTCCCTCAGATCTCACTGAGGTGGTCCAGAAGCGGGGGAAGTTTGCCTCCTCATCTGCCTGACTCATGGCTGTGACTCATCAGCACACTGACAAGGTTTTTGTTTTTCAGTCAAGCAAAGCTTTGTTGAATGTTTGAGTGAAAGCACGATATACTCACGTAATCAAAATGCTCCTTCAAGGAGCGAGAAGAGTCTTTATTGTGTGAGCAATTGTGTATTTCTGAAAGCTACAAAGTATACTTTAAAGCACAGAATCTAAATAGACTTCTCCATTAGATTGCTTGAATATAGTGTTGGGAAGGAGAGAGAGGGAGGGGAGGGGGAGAGAGGCAGGCTGATTCTGCTCTTCTATCAACCCTTTGAGATGGATGGCACCTCAGAGCCTGGCCACACAGGGCTGGGCAGGAAAGACCTGGTGGCCTAGGTGTGGCACTGTCCAAAGCAGAGGCTCTGTCTTCATCTCAGACCCCTCAGTTTGTCCAGCGCCATCCCCAGCACATCCTAGGGTGAGGGAGTGAAGGAGACTCCTAGAAACAGATCGATCAGCTGTGGACATACATGCGTCCCAGGCCACAGCCACTGCAGGGGAAGCTGTGTGGCTCTGACCCCTGGGCCACCTACTAGACTTACTGACTGAAGCCCCTGGAGCTAGAGCCCACCCCTGGGTCCACATCTGCTTGCAGCCATCTCTGACCCCAGCCCCACTCACCTTGCTTTCAGGATCGAACCCTGGCTCTCCATCATGCTCTTGGCTGGCCCCACTGCAATCCTTGGTGTCTTCAATATTCTAACGCCCTGTCCTCTGGTCCCTTGATTTCTTCTCCCCCTCATAGAACCTAGACTTTAACGTTCTTAAGCACTGTGAAGCCTCCCAAACTTCTTCACCCACCTCTTAACCACTCCATTCTCCTCCTTCCTTCCAGAACCCTAAATCTATTGAGCTGCCATCACCAATCCAACCATTATAATGAGCCCCTTATGTACACATTAGCTTCCCCACCCTTGCAACTCTCACAAAATTTCTACTCTTTGTCTTCCTACACCTGCCCCACCCCCACCTCAGCCATTCATTCTGCAGCTGAATATGGGTGGAAAAAAAGATGGCACACATAAGGTTACCTTCCTTTTAAATTCAAGTTAGTCCTTGGTACTCACTGAAAATCCAACTACTTGTCCTCATGCTTCCAGGTAATTACTGTTTCATTCTGTATCCATGCTCCAACATCTCCACTGCATCTTCACTCTTGTCTGACAACATTGCTTTTGATATCATTTAGGAAAAAATCAAAATTAGAAGAGGATTTCAGCAGGCCCCCATCATCATATGTTCATTCATTAAACTGAGCCCAGCCTCACAGAGCTCCTACACCAGGAAGGAGTCTAAAGAAGACTGCTTCAGACACTTTAGTTTGCCTCCATGCCTCCTACCTTCCCACTTCATTATGCTGTCTGGGAATTTTCTGTTTCCTTCATGATGATTTGATTTTACATCTCCCTAAGGATGGAAAGAGTCTCTGCTGGGCCTCTTTGTCTCAGGCCTACAAAGTTACCCCACTCCTGATACCAATTACTTTGAAGCACAAGCCTAGAAAACTAAAAGTTGAATTAGAATACAGAGCATTCACAGCACTGGGCACAGATTAAAATCCAAGGGATGCAAATGACAAAGGGTTGTTTTCTTTCTGGCGGAGGCTGCTTCTCTTCATTCAAGCAGATCTCAAAGAGCCAACCACTGCTGCTCTTTCTAAGAGCATCCGCTGTCTGGTGCTCCTTGTTCTTTCCCTTCTCATGGTGAACCCATTCATCTCCATCCCCAATGACAAATCCCTTCAGCCTCTATGTTTAACCTATTCCCTGTTTTCCAGGTTAGTCTGGCTTGCTTATGTTTGATTTTTTTTTCTACTTTTATCATCATCATCCTTTCTTTCCATTTTTAAAATTTATTTTTGATTTTCCCTATTTTCTAATCTCTTTACTTCAGTCAGGTGACTCTTGGATGAAAAGGAGCAATGAAAGTAATTCAGTTTGCTCTTTTAGGGTTGCTCTCCTTTGAGTTCCCATACTTTGGTTGGAACCAGCTGTCAAATTCTGAGGTCCCAACTTCTGATCACCATGCCCTCACCAACACCTTGAGAGTTTGTTAGGCTCAACACCAATCAAAAGCACCAAAAATATAAACCAAAATGTGTAGCATACAGTGTAAGACAGAGAGCTTTGCTGAGCTGGAAGAGCAGCTGAGACACCAAAACCAGCTGCTTGCATCTGGAGGAGGGAGGCTGGGCTGAGGAGCAGCCAGGTCAAGCTCCAGAGAGGAGGTGAAGCTTGGCCCTGTGCCTTGAGGCCATGTGCTATTTAATATCATCTTCCTGCTCTCCTCTGATGGCCCCTTCCTTCCCCTCTTCTCCCTACCCCATGTAGCACCCTCCCATGGGCTAGGCTGTGTTCTGGACATGGTTCTCATTCTACCATCTTCCAACTGCACAATAGATCTCCATTGTGTCCCTTTAGCTTGCCACAGTATGTGTCTGGCAGCCCAACTCTTGCTCAGCCCAAAGGCTCAAGACTTTGTGAGGCACAGGACAGTGACTATTGTTTAACATGAAACATGGTATGTGACCCTGCAAGCCTCCTGTTCTATACCTACCACCCAGGCTTACTTTTCCATGACACCTGGGCCTATGCTTGTGTGTGGGAATGGCCTCAGAAAGACTCAGACAAAGCAGTAAATGGATAGTATCTGGGTGGTAAAGCTGAGCCTTCACTGAGTCTGGTACCTCAAGGATCCCTGGAGCATTCACAAGGCCCTATCCCAGGTCCAGGGGTCAGTGACATATGCATCATATGCAGGCCAGGCATGTGGGACATCCTCTCCTGACTTTTCAGAGGCTGCATGCAGAAGGGCCAAGCTCCTAGTGCCACCAGTACTGACAGAAAGACATCCCCTGACCTGCAGGTCTTGGGTCACCTGAGTCCCTGGGAGGACCCCTTTTACCCTGAGCTCAGCCTCTTGTCATAGGTGTCAGGAAGGCAGGGTTCAGTGATGCCTAAAAGGAGCCAGCGCAGAACAAGCATGTTGGAGGATGCGCTGCCCGTCACTGGCACCCTAGCCACTTATAAGACTGCTGCCCTCATGAGGAATGCAGCGCAGAGCTGACACCTGAGCAATGACAGGAGCTCTCACCATGACTTGCATTTTTTTAAATCTGTTTTTCTCTTGACCCAATTAAAAAAAAAAAAAAAAGGTTTTGGTCCCTTTTCCCCTGGGCATAGAGGCTGTGCTAGTTTGCCTGGCTGTGGGAGGGGTGTGGCAATCAGTGTCTGCACAGCTAGAGAAGGCAGAGCAGTGGCGAGGTTGAGGTGAAAGCCATTCTTCCTGGATCTGCTGGCCTCCAGGAGTGGGGTGGGGGGAGATCAGAGTGAATGAGCTCTGCCCTCATACACAGTTTCCAGAATCCTTCCTGCCACCTCAGCTGTCCTGCACTACCTTGAGATAATTGTGGAAGACATTTATGCCCAGACCCCACAGGGTTCAGATTCTCTCGAATCTGGAAGAGGGCTCAGTCAGAGTTTTCACATCTCCCATCAAGGTCATCCAAGCAGCCAGCTTGAGAGACTCTAGCCCAGTAGACTGGCTGCTGAGTTAACCCTTCTTATAAATGGGCCCTGGAGCAGCCACTGGGCATGTAGGAGGCCCATGGGAGGGGAACTCAGGGTTGTTCCCAGCTTTGAGCGCCAGACCACGTGTGACATCAGGAAGACCACCTAGCATTCCTGAGCCAGATTCAGCATCTGTAAAATGGAGACAGAACACAACAGCAGTTCCTGTCTCACAGCATTGTAGTGAGAGCAAGATGAAGCCAAGGGCATTAGGGGTGTCCTGAGAGGCAGAGCCATCTGATAGGTATGTAGCTAGGCAGGTAGCTAGGCAGGCAGATAGACAGACAGACAGACAGACAGACAGACAGACAGACAGATGACAGATGGTAGATAGGTAGACAGACAGACAGAGAGAGAGAGAGACAGATAACAGATGAGAGAGAGAGAGAGAGAGAGAGAGAGAGATGACAGAAGTGGACCTGGCCTATGTTATTATGAATACTGATAAGTTCCAAGATCGGTCATTGGCAAGCTGGACACTTAGTGGTGAGTACAGCTTCAGTCCCAACCTGAAGGCCTGGGAACTAGGAGAATCTTGATGCTAGATGCTGTAGTCCAGGCTCAAAACAGTCAGCAAGAAGAGCTCTGTCTTAGTTACTATTTTTGTGGATGTTGGTTCAGCTTTTTGTTGATGTAGGTCCCCTCACCCCACTGACCGAGTGAGGTCCACCCATCTTCAGGGACATGATATTTAATACTCAGACAATGAGTTCAAACGTCAGCCTCATCCCTGAACAGTCTCGTAGACATGCCTAGGGTAAGGCTTGACCAGTTGTCTAGGTAGAGTCTGGTAGATACACACAACGAACCATCAGGCACACGTAAAGATGCCTAGTGTAACACTTCACAAGTAATCGTTTGTCAGTTGCTGTTATTGTTCATGCTTATTGTCACTTAGAGAAAATTCTCTCATTTCCTGCCTAACCTCACAAGTAGAGAAAGTCTGAGTCATTTGAGGCACTCAGCTAGTGGATTCTGCCAATTCCCAGAGAACAGTGCCACTCTCAGTCATTGCTGTACCCAAAAGTCCCAGGAAAGTCATCACAGGCAGTTCTCTTACTGACCAGCCCTGCATGCAGGAGTGGGGCCCAGGAGGTGGACAGGCCCTCTGAAGGACTGAAGTGAGTCGTGGCTCACACAGGGAGCAAGGATGGAGGTCAAGAGGAAGGCAGGTGCCGGTGTGGTTGGAACTGCAAGAGAGGCCCCTTTTCTCCTAAGGTGGCTGAAACCCCAGGGGTCTGGGAGCTGGAGGTGCTCTGACCAGACTTCTGCTTTACAGCTATCATCCTCTGTTCTTCCTAGTAAAAGCTTCACCTTCCAACACAGCCAGCCCCTGGGCCTACAGCACTCTGCACTCAACCTTCACCAGGAAGTATGTTGTGTTCTCTGCCCAAGCTTGCACTCTCTGCCCTGGCCACCTGCAAGTCCAGAAAGACCCTGGGACCTCACTCTGTCCTGCCCCCCCCAGGCTCCTGCCACTCCTGCACAGGGCATGAGGCGCTGCTTTGAGCCCCCCAGATGTCAGCGTGGGTGAGGCAGACTCACTTCCTTGAGACACCTAACACAGAGGATTGAGGCTTCTCAGACCACAAGGGCCCCGGTGTCTGTCTGTTGCCTGGATATACCTACCCCATGCACTCCCACTGAAAGCCACTTCTGGGGTTGAATGCTCAGATGCAGTGGCCTTAGGGAGCTCTGTTCTCCCACCCAGGTGATCCCCTTTCCTCCCCCTTAGTGGGCATCATCGCTGGTGGACAGAGTATCCAAAACAAGGAGCAAGGAGGGACTGACCATGGCTGTGCAGACCCAGCCATCAGGCAGCTCATGCACCCAAATCCCCAAGTCTGATGTGGGGGAAGCCACTCTTCCACTTGCCTCAGAAATGCAATCACTGGCTTATGAGCCATCCGGTGGGGGCACTGGATGTGTGGGGACCATGGGGTCCTAACAGTCACCATGTGAAGTCCAAACTGCCACACACTTGGCACTTGACATATAGGGATAGGATAGATACCTGCTTATCCCAACAGCAATTCACCTCGCAGAGCAAGAAACTGAGGCTTCGAGTGATCACCTGGTCCCAGTCACCTGCCTCGGAAGCAGCAGAGATGGGTTTGAGCCTGGAGCCAGCGTGTGGGCCACTTCACACCCTCATTGGTACAGGGGCCTGACCTCTCTGGGAGCAGGAGCCTGGGCAGAGGGATTGTTGGTTTTTATTATTCTGATCAGCCTGGTTTGACAGCGCAGGGGTCATTCCACACTGGCTGTTTTCCCCACAACTGGCTGCAGAAATGATACTCAGAATCCTCACCTCATCTGTGTGTGCCCATCAGAAACACTACAGACCCCAACACCTGCCGAGGCTGCCGATGTCAGCCCTGCTGTTCTACGCGAAAGGTCATGCAGCCCTGGATTGCAGGCAGTGACAGAAATGACTTAACTCATGTTTCATTTTCCAAAAATTGATCCTGAAATGGATCATGCAGTGCGCTGTGTGTCCTTTTGATATGAACAACAAATGCTGAATATTGCCAAAGACGGGGTAAAATCTGTGTATATACAGGGAGAGCAGACTGGAGCAGATCTAGAAACAATGATGTAGGAGTGTGTGTGTGTGTGTGTGTGTGTGTGTGTTAGATAGAGAAGGTGGGGAGGCTGAGTATCTGAGAGGGTCTTTAGACATTTCCCTACAGCTCCAACTATGAAGGGTTCTGCATTAATGTGCTACACCCTGGAGGTGTTACATTAAAAGCAATTTGAAAACCATTGCCAGGGTGGATGGAGAGCTACGGAGGAATTCTGAGGAGAAAAATAACACTGTAAGACTTGCACTCAAGAAACATCATCCTGCTCTGCTGGGTGGAGAATGGGTTGGAGGAGGGAGGAGGACAGGTGGTCACTGAGAGGCAGCTGTGTGCTTGGTGGCAGCTGGGACCACAGCAGTGCCAGAGAGAAGGGCTGCAGGTGGAGTGTCACAGAGGTCAATCGAGAGGGGTTGGTGGCTCCTGGAAATTGCAGAGTATAGAGGAGGGGGCTTCTTTCAGGGCCGAAGGTCCTGGTTTGGGAGGTCAGTGCAGGAGTCAGCAGGGGGCAGGTTCTAAGAGGGGTGGGCTAAGTATTGGCCACATAGGGCGGTTGGGGGTTCAATCCCAGAACAGTCATTAAGCCCACCAACCACTAGTGGCATTTTTAAGTCTGGGCCTCAACGGGGAGGACTAGGCTCCAGATATAAATGTAATTTTTTAATATCTACAAAGCATTTAAAGCTATAAGAATGGGAAAGAGCACCTAGGAGGGAAATGAGGTCTAGAGAAGGAAAGAAGGGCCAGGAAGGGAGCCTAAGGAACCCAACATTTGGAGGGAACCAGAGAAACGAGAACCAGCAAAAGGAGTAGCAAGACAGACCCATGTGAGTAGGACGGGGTTGGAGGGTCTGAAGCTCCTGGGTCAGTGCTCAGTTAGGGCCTGTGAGTCCCTGCAATGTGACAAGGGTGAAAGGTGGCCACTCCTTCTGGAACATCGATCTATCCATGAGGACTCTGTTCCTCCCTGGCAAACGCCTTCTCTGAGGTTCCTTGGCCCAAACACCACAGCACTGGCGGTGACACACCCAAACCACAGCAGGCGGTGGAGGTGGACGTGCCGTGGACGTGGGCTGCACTGTGCTGTAGGAACTCTGGAAGGGCTCCCGGGCACCTGCGGAGTGCAGGAGGGGACAAGGAGGCAGGGAAGGGCCATCCGAAGGTGTTGGCGCAAGCATGTATCAGTGCAGGCTAAGCACTGGCTGAGAGACGAGGAACCCAGGACAAGGCTGGCCCTTGGAAGGTCATGGCTGGGGGCCCCAGGAGACAGAAAACAGGGTTTCCGGGGCAGGATGATATGAGGTTGTGGTCATCATTGTCGATGGCTTGTATTTGGGCTGCAGTTTGTATAATAACAATGAAAGCTGCCACTTGCAGAACATCTACTCTAGCAGGCACCTTCCCTGCAGCTGCTTACATAAGCACAAGCCCAGGCAGGCCTGAGCATCTTCCTGGTTGACGAGCTCCTCAGGACAGGCCCTGCAGCCAGTGAGGTGGGAGCACTCACAACAGGTGTGTGCCGGTCCCGACTGCGCATGCTCTCT
>NDGN011558507.1:16856-31258 GCA_002564285.1 Tympanoctomys barrerae | reverse complement strand
AAAAAAAAAAAAAAAAAAAAAAAAAAAAAAATTACAGCAGTCAAGAGGGGAAGGTACTGGATACAGAAGCCCCATAAATTGTCCCACAAGATGCTCCACCCATATACATGCAAGGTGGAACATAAGAGGACCTCAAACAAGTTCTTCACTGGGCTTCAGCATTGTGTAGTCTCTTGCATATCAACTTTGGGTCTGTTTAAAAGCTGCAAGACAATTGCTACAGAAGATGCTGACCTGAAGAGCCTAACTTGTCATGGACCAGCGGCACTGGCCATTAGCATGGGGGAATTTCCAAATGCCGCATGCTGTTTTGGGGCTAATGTGGCCTTACTTGCAAGCTCAAGTTTGGGAAGCAGGGAGAATGGGTTCAGTTTTACTACATCAAAACACGGATGAAGTCCCTATAGTCTACATGTTGTTCTACCAAATACAACCAGGATTTGCATACTAAAATTGTAAAAATATCTAATGACTTGAATACATATGAAGGAAATATTTAAAGTAATGGACATAGCATGTAAGTTCACAGTACACTTAATGTGACAGTGAGATTAATTGTCCCTTACTATAAAACAAAGGGATGGTCTCTCTAATGTGAATTGCATTTCAATCCATTCATTGTGAATCAAACAATCTGAAGATAATGCTGTCTTGCTTAAGTTATACACTATGAAATCCTTTCAAAATATCTATATTTCTTCAACTTTTTTGTTAAGAAGGTAATATATTTCTATCTTAAACTAAGTGGCAAAAGCAAAACAGTTACTCAGGCCTTGGCTTTGGACCCAGAATGCTTAGAACTTGTGTAACCCCTCTCTTGAGGCTCTAGAGAACCAGAGGTTTCAGGAAAAATTCTGCCCTATGCAAGCCAATTCATAAACCAGGTCATGTTTGGAAAAAAAAGATGTACAAGCCCAGATGGGACACAGAGAGACTTTAGCGAGGTTAAATGTTACTTTTTTCACCAGGTGTGCAGGGTACTGTACATCATTTTTAAATATTAATTTTATTTTTCTTCAGAAACAAAAATATCAGCTGTTTTACTGTAATAAATAACACTAAGTTTTTTCCATAGTGTTGATAAAGGGCTATTTGCTTATTTAGTCCTTGATATTTTCACTGTTTTCCTTCCTCAAATCACTCTACTCGTAAGTGAAAAGGTACAAAGTAAAATATTTGAAGCCAGATTCCAGTTCATGTTACCATGCTGCAGGTTCAATCTTTGGCACACGGCATGCACAAAATATATACAATCAGTGATGATAAGAAAACAAAATACAGGCTCTCAGAGTGAGCAAGTTGCAAAGTTTTTTGCTGTTCATGTTATACTTCCCTCTAGTGCATTTTCTGCAATAAAAAACCAGTTTCATGAGCTGATCATATCTAAACAAGACCATGCAGGTGACTTTGCCATTTTGTAAAGTGAACACTTTGCTATGTTGAGGAGGCTCTTGGCTGAAGAGAAAGAGCACAGGACACAGAGTCTCATGATGAAAATTCTACTCCATCCTGAACTTTTGTGTGATGAAGGACAACTATTTCACTATGTTTCTAATCTAAACTTCAAAGGATTATATTCTAACTTCCAGGTAGCGCTATAGTTCAACCTAGCCAGAGAACTATCACTGCCCCTAAGAGCACCACAGGCGGCCCACTCTGGGTTGGGGTCAGCATCAGCTAGGGAAAGAGGAGGTCCTGACCATTTATCTTTCTGGGTCCAAGAGTCTTCTAGAATCCCTTAGAGCTCAACTACAGGAAGTACAGGGAGGTAAAACTTCAACAATGCAAATCCCTTGAAATTAACTGCCCAATGTAGTAACTAGGAAAATGGGATAAATCCCAAAGAAATACAGAGATACTAAAATACTAAACATCAGAGCTGAGATCAGAAAACTGAAAAATTATGGATAAAATAAAGAAAATTAATCTTTGAAGAGACAAATCTTTGATCAGCACAACATTTTGCTCTTCTTAACAAGGCCTAATTTCTCTCTTCTTAACAAGGCCTTAATTTCTCTCTGCTCAGGAGAAATTAAGCAGAGCCTGCCAGGTGGGCTGAGGTTACGCAACCATGGGAAAGGAAATACCCTGTCCTAGCTCTTGTTTAACAGGAAAAGGTGAATACCCACTCTCTGCCCACTCTAGCTATCCAGTCCCACCAAAGGCAAGGGTAGTGTAAAGAAGTAGAAGTTAAGATCACAGTGCAGAAGCACAGGCCGATTAAAAGAGTGAGATCTAATCACAGGACTCCAGCGCAGTCCGCCTCCCTCTACGCCTTACCACCATATCAATAAAGGCCTATTTCCAGCAATTCCTTTCAGCCAGGATGTCATAACCAGATGTACAGTACATTACAAGACGTACCAAAAGGGCAAAATGAACAACTTCAAGAGGCATATTAAGCATCAAAACTAGATTCAGATATGGCAGGTAATTTGGAATTTCTAGACCAGTAACTGAAGACAACAATCATTAATATTCTAAGGGCTCTAATGGACAAAGTAGATGGTCTGCAAAGTAGGCAATGTAAGCAGAAACACATAAATTTCATTAAGGAACCAAAGGAAAATGCAAGAGACTTTAAAAAAAAAACCTTTATAACAGAACTCAAGAATGCCTTTGATGGGTTTAGTAGTAGATTGGGCACAGCTGAAGAAAGAATTTCTGAGCTTGAGGCCATCTCAACAGAAATCTCCAAAACTAAAAAACAAGAAGAACCAAAACTGCAATATCAGAGCAAAATATCCAAGAACTGCAGGAGAACTACAAAAGTATTAACAAATATAATGAGAATACCAACAGAAGAAATAGGACAAGAGAAAAATTTTGAAATAATAATGAACAAGAATTTTCTCCAAAATTAATGTAAGAGAAAATCAAAGAGAATAAATGCCAAAACACTACATACAGGCACACCATTTTTCAAATTTTAGAAAAATGAAAGATAAATTAAAAATCCCCCCCAAAACCTAGAAAAACCTTCATTTATAGAGAAATAAAGACAAAAATTACATCCAATTCCTCAGAAACCAGGAGAGCAAGAAAAGTGTGGAGTAAAATACTATATAGCTTTGAGAGAATTCTTTACTCTGCAAAATTATCCTTTAAAGGAAAGGGAACTAAGAAGACATCTTTTCAATAAATGGTACTAGGGAATTGAGATTCCCACACGCAATGGAGTGAAATGGACCTCTAGCTCCCACCAACCACAAAAACACCTCAAAATGGATAAAAATATCTGAAATCGGTAAAACCCTTTAAAAAACCGGAGGGATAAGCCGCTTGACTTTGGGCTTGGCAATGATTTTTGGATACCTAAAGCTCAGGCTTCAAAAACAAAAGCTAAAGCTAAAAACCCTCTGTAGACCAAAGTAAATAATCAACAAAATACAAAGGCAGCTTACACATTAAGAAAAAACCCAGTTTAAACTATATACATGATAAGTAGTTGATGCAAAAAATAAGTAAAACATATACAACTCAATATCTGATCACCGAAAGGCACACAGCAAGAAACAGATTAAATGAAACTGAACAGGTGGTACACAGGAGTGACTCAGCTTTGAGAAAGATATTGAAGCTACTAATTCATCAGTGCAAGTCACACTGCCTGTTTATCCCCAACTGCATTATATGGGGATCATTTTTTGAGAGTAGGAAAATGATATACGTAAAATCTTACTAAAGAGTGTTAAAAAAAGGAATAACTGAGGGTAAAATAAAACTTTATTTTTGTTATTCTTAACTGATTTTATAGATAAAAGTTTGTTGAAAATAATAGCAATAATATGTTTAAGTGTGTGTGTGTGTGTGGATGTGTGTGTGTGTGTGGATGTGTGTGTGTGTGTGTGTAATGTCAATGTTGTTACAATGGAAAGAGGAAGGAATTAGAATTACATGTTTTTATTATAAGGTCTCCATTATTTGTGATACTTGAAAGTGGATTTACATTAGTTGTAAGAGTATATTATAAACTTTAGGGAAACCATTAATTTTTTAAAAGTATATTATATTAAGAAAGAGGAGAAAGGCAGCCATAAAAGCTCAGTTAAAATCAGAAAAAGCCAAAAAAAAAAGTGGGAGACAAAAATAAGAGCAAGGACCATCAACAGAAATGAGTGAAAAATATGGTAGAATTAATGTGACTGTAATGCTGAATGGTTTAAAGGTAACCATGAAGAGACTGTCAGAATGAAACAAATTCAAGACTCAATACGTGTTCTCTAAAAAAAAGCCACCTCAATTATAAAGACACATTTTGATTGAAAGTAAATGGGAGAACAAAGACGTACCATGCTAACATTAGTGCCTATATTAATTTTGACACAGCAAACTTTATAAGCAAGCACAGTTTTTAGGGATAAAGAGGAAAATTACACAATGGTGGTTCTCCAAGGAAACATAATAGTTAACATGTGTGTGCATAAAAGTGTAAAATTAATTGGGCAAAATCTAATAGAGTGGCAGAGACAAAAGTGAATCCACTATTACAGTTGCAGACCTTAACTGCCATCTATCAGAAGTGTATAGATCCAGCAGGCAGAAAATAAAAAAGGACAGATTTGCACTAAACACCAGCGTCAATCAACTGTATAAAATAAACATCTTTAGACTACTTTTTCCGTCAACATTGAACACACATTCTTCTCAAACCCAGAAGGGACAGCCACCAAGATAAGCCACATTCTGGAACATAAAACACAAAGTTGGTGGGGTGTGGTGGCACAAGCTGTAATCCCAGCACTTGAGAGGCCATGGTAGGAGGATCACCAGGAGTTTGAGGCCATCCTGGGGTACATAGTAAGAACCTGTCTCAAACAAACAAACAAACAAACAAACAGTACAACCTTATTTTAAAGGAAATCACAATATCTTCTCTTGGCGCTGACAATGAAACTAAACTACAAACTGATAACAGAGATCCCCAAAAAATCCCCAAATGCACGGAGACTGAACAACATACTTCTGAGCAGCACATGGATCAAAAAGTAAATTTCAAGAAAAAAATGTTTTAAATTAAATGAAAATGTAAAAAACTTACCAAAGTTTGTGGGATACACTGAAAAGTGCTTAGAAATCCATCACATGGGATGCATATATTGGCAAAAACAAAAGACATGAAGTCAATCATCTAAGCTTCTCCCTTCAGAAACAAAAAAGGAGCAAATTAAATTCAAAATGCAGAAATAATATTGAAGCCTAATTTCAACAAAAAATAAAAACAAGAAATCAAAGGAAAAATTAGCAGAACCAAGTTTTTTTTCCCCAAAGGTCCATAAAATTATATATTCCTACCCAGATTAACTAAGAAAGAGAAGAGAAAGGATACAAATTACTAGTATCAGAAATTAAATATGATAACTCACTACATATCACATGAACATTCAAAGATTAGTCAGGTAATATTAAGAGCAATGCTGTGTCCATGAGTTTGACAACCCCGATAAAGTGGGCCAATTCCTCCTCATAGGACATAATTTGCCAATATTCACACAAGAAAAAATAGATAATATGAACAGGTCTATATCAACTGAAGAAATTAAACCAATAATCATCTTCCAAAAGAGAAAGCATCAGACCTAAATGTGTTCACTGGTGTGTGCTACCAAAGATTTAAGAAGAATCCTATATCAGTTCTCTATAATCTCCTTCAGAGATGGAGGCAGAAGGAATATATCCTAACTCATTCTGTGATGCCAGCATTGTCCTAACACCAAACCCACAAAGGTATTATTAGAAAACTACAACCTCATATATCTCATGTAAATAGATGCAAACATGCTGAATAAAAGATTTTTGTTCAGAACCAAAGCCAACATTGTATAAAAAGATGTTTAACAAAAATCAGTTGGAATTTATCACAAATGTGTAAAACTGGCTTAATATTTGAAAATCAATTAATGTAATACCAGCAAATGCTTATGCCACTGAGCTAACTCCCCAGCCCTTAATGTAATACATTTTATCAATGAACTAAACAAGAGTCGTATAAGCCTAACAATAGAGGCATGAAAAGGATTCTAAAAAATCCAGAACTCATGATAAAACTCAGTTAACTAGGAATAGAGAAAATCACCTCCACCTGATAAAGCATGTGGAAAAACCCACAGTACAGTAATATCATACTGTAACAGAAACTAGAATATTTCCCACTAATATCAAGAATAAGGCAAGAATTTTCACTTTCAATACTGCTTCCAAAATCACATTGGAAATTTTCACTAATAAGATTAGAGAAGAAAATAAAAATTACACCTATGGGGAAGAAAAAGTAAAATTGTCTTCATTCACAGATAGAAAGACTATGTCTGAAAGAGACAACAACAGAAAGAACTGGACCTAATAAACAACTAGAAGAGGGCTGGCCAAAAAGCTCAGCAGATTAAAGGGCCTGCAAGCAGGCTCTGGGGCCGGGGGTTCCATCCCCAGGCCTGCCATGCTGGACCGCCCCCGGGCACCCTGAGATGACAATTGAGACTGGGTGTAGTGGCGCGCACCTGTAATCCCAGCTCTTGGGAAGCTGTAGACAGGCAGATCACTCTGAGTCCGATCTAGTAGTGAGACCCTGCACACCCTGTAGACCCATCCCTAAAATACAATAAATAAATAAATAAAGATAAAATAAAAATAAACAACTACAGCAAGACTGCAGGAAGTAAGGTTAATACACACAAAAAAAATCCTATCTATCTATCTATCTATGTATCTATCTGCAATGAACATTTGGAATGTGATATTAAAAAAACATTGCGCCATTTTTTTTAGTTCCTCCATGAAGTTCTTAATAGTAGTGCTTAATGTAATAGTTTTCTCATCGTAAGAGTAGAACAAAATAAGTCCATTATCTGTAGGAGGAAAACCACAAAATTCTCATAACAGAATCCAAAGTAGAGCTAAATAAATGGGAACATTCCATGTTCATAGACAGGAAAAGTAGCTATTGCCAAGACACCAGGTCTTCTCAACATTTTCTAAAGACTCATGTGTCAAAATAAAATCTAAGCAGGTTATTTTGTGGATATTGACAAAGTAATGCTAAAGTATATATGAAAAGCAAAACAGAATAACCAACACAATACAGGAGAAGAAGTAAGGCTGACACTACCTGCCTCCATGACTTTCTATAAATCTGTGGTAAATGGGCATTACAGTATTGATTCAAAACCAGCAAAACAGAAAAGAGAGCACAGAAATAGAGCCATACAAGTATAGTCAGTGAATCCCTTCACAGAAATTTACTAAAAATGGATCACAGATTTAAACATAGAATGCAAAAATATAAAACCCATTCATGCTATAATAGAAAAATGTGGGACCATGTGGCTGGTGAGAGGAATGCGAGTTCAGCTCTTCCCTTCTTCTGCTGACCCAGAATAGTGCAACTGGCAAGAGAAGTCGGAGCTTGAACCCTCCCTGCCTCCGCTGGTGGGACTTGGGGCCCAGAGACCTGTGCGGAGACTGACAACACAGTAGGACCCCAGCTGAGGAGCACACAGTGGGTAGACAGAACTAGAGGCATGGAAATATCACATGCCACATTAACAAGATGAGCCAACAGAGGATCTCTAAACTTTCTTTATATTTTTTATACGTGTCTTCCTTCTTTCATTAAGTATCTCACATGATTTATGACACTTTAATTATCTCTTCTCTTTCTGGTTCACTTTAAAATTCCTAGGCCTTTTCTTCCAATCCTTCCCTCCAGTGTTCTACAATTACCCAAAAACCTAGAAGATCAATCATCCTGTGCCCACCAACCTTACTCCTACTATATTTAATCTCATTCATGTCTCCATCCTACTCCCGATACCCCTGAATGCCCCCTCATGCACATAACAGGGTAAAATCATTCTACTAAGTGAAAAATCATGACATACAAGTTCCTGGAATAAGCTGGATTATATTATATTTCTGTAGACCTTCCGATAGCTATGGGTATCAGGGTAACAGTTACCACAGTTTGTCAGTAGCCAGGCTGTACTTGAGTCTATTGTTATTGCCAACTAAACTGCCTTAACCAGGATGTCATATATTCTATAACCAGTTTTTCCCTGCTGTATGACAATACTGCAATTGTAAGGCTCACCATAGTCCAGGATCAAAGGAATGAGCCCTAAGTCAAATTGAAATATTAACTCCTCAGACTTAATATACTGGGAAGGTATGTTCTTGGAATAGATTTGAAGACCAAGAACCACCCACATCTAGCAGACATCTGGAGAAACAGACACCTCCTAAGAGAGCCTTGACACCAGTGATAAGGCTATCTAACATAAGAAATCCCCAAGCATCAACACAGAAAACAAAACAAAGTAGAAAATAGAAAATAACAAGATGAGGAAGCAAAATCCCAAACACCCAGCTCAGCCAGGACAAGTGCAGAACACAAAGAAAAAGAGGAAATTGGGGACCAACAAATGGAACTCACTGAAATTATAGCAGCAAAAGTGAAAAAAACAAATGGAAAAGGCCATTGAAAAAATAATCACTAAGATTTAAAAAGAAATGACTATCAAAACAAAAGACATTAAAGAAGATGCAGGTAAACAATAGAGAAGTTCAGGAAAATGGTGGAAACTGTGAATGTGAAACAGAAAAAAAGGGAATCAATGAAAGAGATTCAAACAGAAATGCAGGAGATTAGAAACTCCACTGAAAACATAGCAGCAGATTGAATGAAGGCAAGGATAGAATATCATATCTAGAAGACAGGAATGTGACCAGAGAACAGAAAAAGAAAGATACCTTTAAAATCTCAAGGGATTATGAAAATAATCAATCCAATAGCTGCAGGATGAAACAAAGAAGAATAACCTAAGACTGATTGGAATCAGTGAGAAAGCTAAAGACAGGGCAAAAGCCATTAATAATTTCTTTACGGAAATAATGGCAGAAAACCTCCCAAACATTTTAAAGAATTTGACATACAAATAAATAAAACATATACAATCCCAAACAGCCATAACCAAGACAAATTTGCACCAAGGCATATAATAATCAAAATTCCAGAAATTAAGCACAAGAACAAACTGTTAAAAGCAGCAAGAGAAGTAAACATACTATAAGAATCACAACAGACATCTCAACACAAATCCTCAAATCAAGATCTTGGAGCAATGTATTTCAAGACTTATAGGAAAACAATATTCACCCCAGACTGATGTATCCCACAAAAATTGATGGAGAAATAAAGTACGAATATGACAAAAAACAACTGAAGAAATTTATGACCACCCAATTAGCTCTACAGAGTATTCTAAAAAACATAATAGAAAGAGACAATGAAGACCACAAATATAGGAATGCATTAGAAAGAATCTTCTAGGCAAGGCAAGCAATTATACAGAGAAGAAAGATGGGGAACAAATAACAGGACAACAACATGTCAAAGAAAAGCCAATATATATCAGTCATACCCATCAATGTAAATATTCCCAACTCACCAATCAAAAGACATCTCAACACAAACCCTCAATGGATCCTCATTGGCAGAATGGATCAAGAAACAAGATCCAAAAAATATGCTGCATTCATAAAGCACATTTAAACCAAAAGAAATTCATAGAGTAAAAGTCAAAGGATGGAAAACAATTCTCCATGCCACGGAAGCCTGATAAAATCAAGGGTAGATAATTTATTTTCAGAGAATGAAAACTTTAAGCGAAACAGATCAAAAGAAATAAAGAAGGTCACTACATACTTGTTAAGGAAAAACTCCAAGAAGAGAGAACAATCTTCAATATTTATGTACCAAACGCAGGTTCACCCAACAATGTAAAACAAATATTAACAGATATGAATAAGCACTAACTCAATTGTAGTGGGGGACCTTAATACCCCACTTTTACAAATAGATATAACAACTAGGCAAAAAATCAACAAAGAATATTAGAATTAAGCCAACCTTATGAACAAATTGACTTGATAGATGTCTACAGAATGATCTACCCCAAAACATCAGAACATATACAGGCTATAAATAGAACATATATTAAATAAAGACAAAACATGTTTAAATAAAGATAGAGGAATTGAAATCACACCATTCATACATTGTGCTATGTAGCTGGAAATCAATGACACAGTAAGTCACAGAAACTACAGAAACACATGGAAATCAAACAATATCCTTCTAAACACGGGGAATGAAATTAAAGATATAATTAAACAGTATGTACAATTAAATGATAATGTATATGCTATATACTGAAACATAAGGGATATAAGGAAGCAGTCCTATGAAGGAAATTTATACCAGTGAACTCATACATCATGAAAACGGAATGAGTTCAAGTAAACAAGCTAAGTTTGAAACTTAAACTTCTAGAAAAAGAAGAACAAAAGAAGAACTCAAAGTTTATTCAAGGAAGGACATCACAAGGAGCAGAAATTAATGCAATAGAAACTAATTAATGAATCAAAAAGCGTGTATCTCTGAAATAATAAATACAATTGATAAACTATTAGCCAAGCTCATCAAAAAGAGGAAAGAAAAATTACAAATTAAAGAAATTAGGAATGAAAAGGGAGAAATCACAATAGATCCCAGAGAAATTCAGGGTATCATCAATTCTGGAGTAGCTCAATATATACAAATCAATAAATTTAACACATTGTATTAATCGAACCAAAGTCAAAAACCACTATGAGAACCTATATTCTAATAAGATGGAAAACACAGAAAAAATGGACAGATTCCTAGACACAATTGAATTGCCAAATCTAAATCAAGAATATATAAAAATTCTAAATAATCTGACAGCCAATAAAATTGAAAATATAATTTAAAATTTACCAACAAAGAAAAGCCCAGGCCATCACAGACTCACTGTTGAATTCTAGAAGAAATTTAGAGAAATAATGCCACTAATGCTGAAACTCTAAAGAAATTGAAAGGGAAGTGGTACTTCCAAAATCATTCCTTAAAGCAAGAGTTACCCTGATTCCAAAACCAGAGAAGAACACAGTAAAAAATAAAGCCACAGCCCAATTTTTTAGTGAACATAGATACAAAAAAACCTCAATAAGATACTAGCAAATAGAATGCAACAAATAATCACAAAGACTATACATCATGGCCAAGTGAGATCCATCCCAGGAATTCTGGAGTAGTTCAATATATACAAATCAATAAATTTAACACATTGTATTAATCGAACCAAAGTCAAAAACCACATAATCATCTCAATAAATGCAGAAAAAGCATTTGACAAAGGCCAATACTCATTCATGGTAAAAAAAAAAAAAAGCTAAGAAAACTGGAATAGATGGTCTTTATCTGGAACTTACAAAAGCCATCTACAGTAACCAACAGCTAATATCATATTAAATAGTAAAAAAACTGAAATTTATCACTCTAAAATCAGGAATAAGACAAGGATGTCCATTATCACTATTCCTACTCAATATAGTTCTGGAAATATTAGCCAGAGAAATTAGATAAAAGGAAAAAAATAAAAGGAATAAAGATAGGATAGGAAGAAGTTAAATTCTCATTATTTACAGATGTCATGATACTCTATAGATCCCAAAAGTTCCACCAAAGGACTTCTAGAGTTAATATCCAAATTTAGTAGAGTTGCGGGATACAAAGTTAACACTCAAAAGTCAGTAACATTCCTGGCTCACAGAGCAAGTAACAAACTCACAGAGAAAGTATGGAAAGCACATCTTTTACAATATCATCCAAAAAATGAAATACTGAGGTAATAGTCTAACAAAGAATGTGAAATATTTGTACAGAGATAATGTCCTTAAAAAGGAGATTGAAAAGGATATCAGAAAATGGAAAGATATCCTTTGTTCATGGATAGGAAGAGCCAAGAGAGTGAAAATGGTCATTCTCAAAATTGCTATATAGATTTAATGAAATCTCAATCAAAATATCAGCAGCATATCTCACAGGATTAGAAAAAACACTATCAAAAATCATTTGGAACCAGAAGAGACCTAGAATAGCAAAAGCAATTTGTGGTAACAAAGGCAAGTCAGTAGTTATCACAATCTCATACCTAAAATTATGCTACAAAACTACTCTGAT
The DNA here is from genome assembly GCA_002564285.1 of Tympanoctomys barrerae. Taxonomy (NCBI): domain Eukaryota; kingdom Metazoa; phylum Chordata; class Mammalia; order Rodentia; family Octodontidae; genus Tympanoctomys; species Tympanoctomys barrerae. Next base: position 19,218 of record NDGN011558507.1, on the reverse strand, counting down.
AAAATCATCATGGTACTGGGGGGAAAATTATGAGGATCAATAGAAAAGAATAGAAGATGCAGATGCAACCCCAAGCCACTCAGCCACTGTGTGTTTTACAAATAGAATGCAACAAATGATCACGAAGACTATACATCTGTTTGACAAAGGAGCCAAACATGCTCACTAGAAGAAAGATAGTCTGTTTAATGAATAGTGCTGTAAACATTGTTTTTCCACATGTAGAAGACCAAAACTAGACCAATGTCTAGCACCATGCAATAAACTTAAACTCAAAATAGATAGAGATCTAAATATTAACATAGAAACACTAAATTTACTGGAAGAGAAAAACAGGTAGAAATCTCAAAGAGATAGGTGCAAGGTAGACTAGGTGATAGTGGATATCCTTGTCTTGTTCTTGGTTTTAGAATGAAAGCTTTCAAGTCATTGAAATGACTTGAAGAAAGTCAATGGCTTGAAGATCTAAATATTAAAACAAGGGCTGGCCAAATAGCTCAATGGACTAAAGTGCCTGCAAGCAGGCACAGGGGTTAGGGGTTCGATCCCTGGGCCTGCCATGCTAGCCCCACCCCTGGGGTATGCTAAGATGGCAATTGAGACTGGGTGTGGTAGCATGCTTGTAATCTCAGCTCTTGGGAGGCTGTAAACAGGAGAATCACTCTCCTGTTCTGATCTAATAGTGAGACCCTGAACACCCTGTAGACCCTTCCCTAAAATACAGGAAAAGAATATTAAAACAGAAACCCTAAATCTTCTGGAAGAGAAGATAGGTAGAAATCTTGAAGACATAGAGGTAGTTAGAAAGTTCATGGACAAAAACCTAAATGCATGGGAAATACTTCAAAGAAACAACAACTGGGATCTCATCTTAAAAAAGGTTTTGCAAATCAAAAGAAATCAGAGTAAAAGGCAAACCTACAAATTGGGAAGAAATATAGCCAACTGTCCCTCAAATAAAGGACTTCTGTCTAGAACATATAAAGAACTTAAAAATTCAGGCCCCCAAAATTCAAAGACCCAGTCTAAAAATGGGCACATGAGCTGAATACAGACTTCTGAGACCAAGAAATACAAATGAGGTGCGGGTGTGAGTGGAGCTGCAGGTGTGCAGGTCGAGACTGCAGACCCATGACCGAGCATCCGAGGTGGTGAATAATAGGTCTTCAAGTCTGCAGTAAAAAATGGCCTCCAATAACACTACATTTCAAAAATTTGGAAAGAAACAAAATGGAAAAAGTAAAAAAGTTGAGGAAGCATAACCTAAAGAGCTTGTGGTAGAAAAAGTACTAGACTGATGTGTAGTGAATGGGAAGGTAGAGTATTTTCTGAAGTGGACGGGACTAACAGATGCTGACAATACTTGGGAGCCTGAATAAAATTTAGATTGTCCAGAGTTAATTGAAGTATTTCTTAATTCACAAAAAGCTGGTAAACCAAAGGTGGTACAAAAAGAAAATCTTTATCTGACAGTGAATCTGATGACAGCAAGTCAAAGAAAAAAAAGAGAGGCTGCTGACAAACCTGGATTTTGCTAGAGGTCTTGATCCTTAATGAATAATTGGTGCCACAGATAGTGGTGGAGAGTTAATATTTCTCATGAAATGGAAATATTCAGATGAGGCTCACTTAGTGCTGGCAAAAGGCAAATATGGAATGTCCTCAGATCATAATTGCTTTTTATGAAGAGACACTAACTTGGCATTCTTGTCCAGAAGATGAAGCTGAATAACTTTCATCATTTATATATATATATAAATATATATATATATATATATATATTTATATCTTGGCTTTGATTTACTAGTGTGAAAAAAACATTTGAATGAAAATCAAGTTTATTATATCAGTTTTGAAAACAGTATTTGGGAGAGTTGTTGGGTTTTGTTGGTTTTGCATCTATAGCACTGGTTACTTTGAATGAATAAATAAAACTTTTATAGTTGATTCCTTTATAAAAAAGAGCATTTGGTAGCCTAATACATTTCCTCTGCTTCTCTAAATGTTGGGGGGGAATTGACCATAGTCCAAATCAGAACTCAAATTTTAGCTCACATGCTTAAGGACTATTCTGAGTTTTTTGTTTGTGTATATATAAATAAAATTCTTACATAAATGATTTTTGTTTTGTTTTTAAACATTCAAAACAAAAACTATGGGTGATAACCTCATGTTTCAGATGCCATCATTCTGAACAATCACTTCCAGTTAAATAGAAAGTTTTCCTGAAGTCATAACCATTTAGGTTAAATAGATAGATGGTTTGTGGTTAATTGGACAGTTTAAAATAGATATTTTCAGGGGGCCTGCCCCTTTGCTCAGTTCTTTAAGTGGCTGCTTCAACAAAGCAGTCAGGCTCAGG
>NDGN011558507.1:0-16806 GCA_002564285.1 Tympanoctomys barrerae | reverse complement strand
CCCACAACTCAAGCCAGCCAATCATGCCCTGAAGGCATTCGGAGCAAAAAAAAAAAAAAAAGATATTTTCAAAGGCAGTCATATCGGAATCTGTATCTGTCTTTAGTCACAAAAATGTAATTTACTTCCAAAATCCCCCCCCAAAGTCTTATCTAGCTGGTGCATGCCTACAATCCCAGCACTTGAGAAGCAGAAGCAGGATGATCTTGGAAGTTCAAGATTAGCCTGGGCTGCAAAGTGAGCCCAAGGCCAGTCTGAACTGCACAGCAGGACTCTGTCTCAAAAAGAGAGAAAAAAACCAATTCTTATCTGTACCGACGACTTGCCCACCCAAATAAGGCAGCAAGTCAAAACTTGGCTTGTCTGAATTTACTAAAGGAGACTTAACAAGGGAATGTTAAAAATTCCTCAAGACTCATTACTTCAACAACAAGTTGAAATCTGCACTCAAAAGTCAGGATTCATATATGTCTTAAGACTTGGTTCACAGAAACCTACTGAGTGGCTGGAGGTGTTCACAGTTTAGGACTTAGAATAAATGAGTAGACAAATTTGTAATCTAAACTATTGACCTGGATGTTTTTTCTTGACCCCAACTTGTTCCTTACATGTAGGCTCAATCTTTTCAGTACTTGGATTACTGTTTTCAGGAGAAGCCAGGAAAACAATTTTGTAGTAGTCAGAATGTTACCCTAATGTGTATTGTTTACTTTATTATAAACAGTGGTGAGTAGTGGTCAATAAATAGTTTTGTATTCCTTTTTAAAAAAGAAATGTAAATGTCAAATAAATATATGAAAAAAATGCTCAACAACATTTGTTATTTGAGAAATGCAAATTAAAACAACACTGAGATTCCACCTTACCCCAGAAAGAATGGCTATCATCAAGAAATCAACCACCAGCAAATGCTGGAGAAGCTTTGAGGAAATAAGAACCCTTTTCCACTGCTGGTGGGAGTGTAGACTGGTACAACCACTGTGGAAATGAGTGTGGCAATTCCTAAAAAAAAAAACCAAAAAACAAAAAAAAACCCAAAACAAAACAAAAAAAACCTAGGATTAGAGGTCCAATCAGACTGAGCTATCCTCCTCCTGGGTATTTTTCCAGAAGAATTAAAAACATATCCCAGTGGTATATGTCCACCCAGGTTTATAGCAGTGCAATATAGCTAAATAGCTAAATCTTAGAAACAACCCAAATGCCCATCAACTGAGGAATGGACAAAAAAGATGCGTTATTTTATACAATGATTATTACTCAGCTATAAAAATGATAAACTTGAGGCTTTTATTGGTAAATAGGTGCAATTAGATATCATACTCATAAGTGAAATAGGGGCCAGGGAGATAGCTCAGTGGAATAAATGCTTGCCTGGCAAGCACAAAGTCCTGAGTTCAATCCCTGCTACCACCAAAAACAAACAAACTCGTAAGTGAAATAAATCAGAACTACATGTCTAAACATTGTATTATATCCCTGGTGTAAGAACCTGAAAAAAATAAATAAAATATGAAAGATAAAATAGATATTGTGAAAGGGAAAGAAACTGCTTTAAAGAAAAGAATAGCTATGATGAAAGAAAGGAGAAAAGAAAGAAGGAAGGGGAGTATATATCTACAGAAGATCGCTAATATAACTGTACTACTCATTTCTATTGGCTTATTGAAAGGAATAGCTAATTGTTTAATTATGTGATCAATCTTGCAGGCCTATATCTGGTAATTTGAGAAATTACTTTGAAGATTACAATACGCAATACAAACAACCATTGTTAATTTCCTATCATCTTGTTTTGAAATTCTGTGTCATTGTTTTGTACGTTGTATTATTTTGTTTTCATTCTTTTCTCTTTAAAATAAATATTTTAAAAAGGAAAAAAATAATGCAGTACTACTCACCATAAAAAAAGATAAACTGGAAATGTTATAGGTAAATGGCTGCAACTGGAGACCATACTCATAAGTGACATAAATCAGCCCCAGATGTGTGAACATCAGATTGTCTCACTAGTGTGAAAAATTGAATGAATAAGATCCATAATGTACAACGCATATTGTGAATTGGGAGGGAACTGTTGAAAAGAGAAGAAAAACTGCGATGATAGAAAGGGAAGGAAGAAAGGGACAGAGAAAACAATACTGATACACAAGACAGTTTAGATAGTTATTCAGCTAGTTTCTTAGTTTATTGGAAAGAAAATATTGCGCTGATAGAGTTTGAACAAGATATCATGCCTATATCTTGTGCTCTGAATGCTTCAAAGACAATAATATACAATGTATTAATTATCCTAATTCCACTAATGACCTGTTTTGAAACTGTTTTATTGTTATTTTTCTTTTTAAAAAAATTAAAGAGAAAATTGAGATATCCTTAGGGTGTTGTGTTTTTTTTGTTTGTTTTTGTTTTGTTTTAGATGCAACACCAAAGTCACACTTCATGAAAGGAAGAACACATAGATTTGACTTCATTAGCATTGAATTGCTCTATTCTGTGAAAGATACAACCAGTGGGTGGGGTTGGCTCTTGGAAAAGCACTTACCTAGCACGTGAGAGGCTCTGAGTTTGCTCTCCACCATGGTAAAGAACAAAAGACAATAGAATATAAAGAGAAGTCACAAATGGGGAGAAGATATTTGCAAAAGATATATCTGATAAAGAACTATTATCCAAAACATACAAAGAACTTTTTAGGGAAGGGTTTACAGGGTGTTCAGGCTCTCACTACTAGATCGGACTCGTAGTGATTCGTCTGTTTACAGCCTCCCATGAACTGAGATTAAAGGCACGAGCCACCATGCCCAGTCTCCATTGCTGTCTCAGCGTGCCCTGGGGCAGGGCCGGCATGGCAGGCCCCGGGATTGAATCCCATCCCTGTGCCTGCTTGCAGTCACTTTCATCCGCTGAGCTATTTGGCCAGCCCAGAACTTTTAAAACTAAACAAAAAGAAAAATATCTAGTTTAAAAATGGGCCAGAGACCTACATGCACATCATATCAAAGAAATTATGTAGATGGAAAAATATATGAAAATATGCTATATATCATATGTTATCAGAGAAATGCAAATTAAAACACTATCATTCAGATAGATAGATAGATAGATAGATAGATAGATAGATAGATAGAACAGCCAAAAGTCCAGAACAGAACCCTGACATCATATGCTGTAGCAACATTATGGAGGGACAGAACTTTTATTCATTTTTGTAAAAATATAAACAGGATGGTCACTTTGGAAGAGAAGTTGGCAGCACAACTTTTTTCCAAAAATAAATATATTGTTATCATAAAATACAGCAACCATGGTCTTTGGCATTTACCCCAATGAGCTGAAAACTCCTGTACACACAAAAACCTCCACCCAGGTATTTACAACAGCTTTATTCATCAATATAAAAAATGTTCCACTTTGATGGAAGGTATTGATAATGGAAGAGGCTAGGGATGGGAGGGGCACAGAGTTATAGGATGTCTTTGTACCTTCAGCTCAATTTTGCAGGGGTCCTAAACTTGTCTAAAATATAGTCTATTTCTTAAAAAAAGACAAAGGGATGATAAACACAAGGTCTAGGATAGTGGTTATATAGGATATGTAGTTAAGAGGGATGACATTCAGAGGGAACTCATGGTGAACATGTTATTACTGACATTCTAGTTTACATATGGATAGAGGTTTATGATTTATGATTGCAAATAAACAAATGAATAGAGTTGTAATGCAAGGACTGTTATGGGTTAACTCTGCATAGGAACCAGATCAGCCAGATAGAAATTTGAATAGAGCCTTTTATTTATTGAGCTCAGGTCTGTCATCCACTTCTCTCGCAGGAGAAGGCTGATCAGCCCCGAATGTAGGTAGCAAGGGGGTATATATAACCGAAATCACATCCCGTTTGGTAAGCAAATTTGTTATCTAGTATAGAACAATAGAAACTGTATTTATTTGACACAGCTGCAAACTGTTTATAACTAAAAGATCTTTTACAGTTTAGTGATAAGTGTATATTTTTATAAGGTATATCTTAAGCTGACTACATTATAGGAGATGGTTGGGGAAGGAGTTTGTGTTAACTTGCTGCCTTGACAAGAAACAGTTATTTATTGTTGAACAGCCTTGGGCCGAAAGGGAGAACACATTTCTTAGAGTAGATAACAGGAAGCACAAGGAGTTTTTATAATTTTTTACAGTTAAGGCACAAAATTCTATTAACCCTTTACAGGACCTGTGGATGAAAGTGTATAATAAACCAAAGGTTAGGATTAATCCAATTCTGCACAGCTAAGACTAAAAAATGCACATAAAATTATAACCACATTAAAATTAAATTCTGTTAGAGGAAAGACAAAGACTTGACAGCTCACCCAAAAGCCTACTGAAATGTTGAGTAGGTCTGAAACAGTCACAGTGAGAAATATGTCCTCCTGAAACTGTCGTGTGCAACCATTTTGTATTAGTTCAGGAATAATCACTATGAAACAATGAAGTAAGGAGCATGTTTTAGTTGGAACACCTTTCCACGAATCCATAACTCCCCACGGCATTCAGCAGAATCCAATGAAGAGAACACAAATAAATGAAATTTCAACAACAAAACCACCGACTAGTGATCATATTTCCTGTGGCAGACACTTGCTGTTACCAAAACATGTGCTGCCCTCCCTTGCACTTGGAAGTGACTGCCAAGCCAGGGCTGCCAGCGGGACCCCAGAGCCCACCCCACTTGCAGCCTCAGTAATGGAGCTGTGGCCAGTGATCTCCCACAGGGTGCTCCTGGGTGCCCTTTTGGCCACAATGAGAGAAACACAAGCCTCAAAGGTTGAAAAGGTGGCAGGACCGCTCAGTGTGGGGACCTGAGTCCTTGTGTGGAGAGGAGCTGTCCCACCAGTTCTACCTGCCTGGATTAAATCTGAAGCAATTTAACTCAATATTGTGTGTGAGCCACTTATGTGTTTGGATTTATTTGCTACAGTGCCTCCGCTGGTGTGGTGGTAGAGCAAACTAGCAGGGACAGGAGGGGAACTGTGAATGGGAGTGAGACAGGTAGGACAAATTCCTGATGAAGAACAGCAGGAGGTGGAGGGAAGGTGACATGACTGAAGTGAGTCGGTTACTCCTGGCTGATGTGCAGGGACACTAGGACCCAGCTGCAGGGCTGTGTGGCCCAATAATTAAACTTCATGGCTCTAATATCAAGCTGTCTTAATAAAATCCTGCATGTCCAGGCTGGTGATTTAATCGCTTCAAGCCTGTCTCTCATCATAAAATGGGGTCAGCATCCGTGCCCACTTCCAATATTCATGGGGGGTTCAATGAACTGACGCATGTATTTTTCACTTTTGCAAAGTCCTTTCATAGCCATCACTGCCCGGAGTCCTGATAGCACCCAAAAGGAAGCAGGAAGGAATTGTTATTGCCTTTTTAGAGAAGGAACAGCGGAGGCTGTAGCATTTCCCTGCGGTCACAGCCAGCCCTACTGATGGAGTCCACTGCTTTCCCCGCTATGTCATCTTGGTTTCCTGGAGGCACAGCTTTGCACAGCCTCCAGCCCTCTCTAGATGGAGGCCCTCTATCTAATGTGTCAGAACGTACCGGATAATCTATGTTTGTAATTATTCTCCGCTGGAAATTATGTTGTTGTCTTCCTTCTCAACGGCTAGAGAGCAACTACTAGGACTCTCTGCTTGTGAGAGCTCATGCCATTCCATCTCACTAGAGGCTCTGCATCTGCAAGTTGCCATTTGTCTGTATTTGGCCAAAGATACACGAAGGCAGCCATACTGCTACAATTCACAGAAGCCAACAATGACATCTGCTAGTGTGAAATCTGCCAGCAATATCCAGGAGGACCAGTGAGGTAATAAAATACATGGAATCACAGATAAAATATTTATTAATTGCAGCTGAATCAAAAGCATGCATAGCTTAGTATCCTAGGAAGGAGGAGCTAGGGTTTTTTTTAGCATCTCAGAAATTAAACATTTATTAAATATCTACTAATTGTTGACCCTCTAAGATTCAAGTTTGGACAAGCAAGAGATAACTACAGAAATTCACACACACAGAAACATTCTGAAGCTGGCATGGACTTCTCCCTGATCTCAAGGGACCTGTGAAAAACACTCTGACCTTGCAGTAAGCAAAGAAAGCAGAGAGAAATCTTTCGTTTGACTGACTATAGTTGGAGAGAAATGTGGGGGGAGCCTTCTAGAATGAATAAGTTAATACTGAGCACTTATTTGGTGTCAGGCATTGGTCTAGGGCCACACAATTTTCTCACCAGCCCAATAAGTTTTAAGAATTACTAGACCCACTTTCCACATGATGCCGAGTCAGAAGAAGGTTAAGTAGCTCGCCAAAAGTCAGCTGTAATTGACAGAGGTGGAAGCAAGTAGTTATTCAGATGTGAAGATAAAGTCCCGAGATGTGTTTGCCTGTTTATGGGCTAAAATCTATAATGACTGATAATAGATGAGGTGTGATTAAAATGCAATGTTTAAATATTTTAAAATTTATTACAGCAAGACACGTTGCCATTAGCCCCCGCCAAAATAGCTCCCTCATTTCAAGTACATTTATCCCATTATTCTTGTTGCTTTATTAAACAGTTCTGAGAGGCTTCTTTCCTGTCTTTTGTTGTGTTGTTGTAGTTGCTTTGATGGCTTGAATCAATTCAAGACATCTACCTTTTATGATCCTTTTGATTTTGGGGAATAGCAAGAAGTCACACAGGGCATATCTGGTGAATAAGTCAGGTGGGGACACAACATAATATTGCGTAAGTCTGCCTTTTTGTGGGACACACTCGGCAGCAGCATTCACCGAATTTTGGTCCCACCTGGTAAAAACATTCACAAAAGAGGACTTTGAGAACTGCTTCAAGGAGTAGCAGGAACGATGGGATAAATGTGCTCTACATGAGAGAGGGTTTTGAGGAAATTCATGGCAGTGTGTTTTTTTGTTACAATAGTTTTTACTTAAACAGTTTATATTTTGATTAACCAATACATAAAAAAATAAACAATTATCTGTTGCATTCAGTGCAGTTGAATGTAATTGCCATGGCATAACTTTAGCTACCTAGAAATCTCACCCCACTTTAAAAATGAAGATGAGATCACAGTAAAAAAAAAAAAAATTACAACTCTGAAACCAAATGAATCACCCTGAAGGGAGAGGGAATGTTACACAAAGAGAAGAGGTGGTATCCACAGCATGAGGCAATAAAATAATCTGAAAGCAGTTGTAAAACAAATATGTTAAAGGTGTTTAAGAAGACTAAAGTATTGGTATCATTCAAAGTAATGGATGCACATAAAACTACCAGAAGCTAAGGAACCTACAACAAAAAGTGAATCTGAAAGCAGCATGGAATATAAAGAATTTGCAAAGGAAGAAATAGTAAATGAGAGGGAATCTTTGAAGAGGTCCACATGTAGAAATTATCCAAAATTGAAGGAAAATGTGACTATTTGGGTGGAACAAATCAGGACTTGATTGAGAAGGCAAAATAAAAAATAAATCAAGTGAATGAGATCTGATGAACAGACTTGGTCGCATCAACTAATGTCAGAGGCCAGGGAGATAGCTCAGCGGAATATGCGCCTGCTTGGCAAGCACAACATCCTGAGTTTGATGCATGGGACAAAAAAATAAATAAAAAAAGTTAGAAAAATGTAAGTAGCTTTAGTGAAAATATCTTCACTGCTCAGATAATTTATTATTCAAAATGAATGAATGTAAAGGCTAGGGATATAGCTCAGTGACCAAGCAATTGCCTAGCTTGAATAAGGCCCTGGGCTCAACCACCAGAACATAAGAAGAAACTACTTCTAGATTTTCACCTAAAGCATTACTAAAAGACATATCTCAGTAAGAGAAAAATTAAAGGCAAAAAGAAAAATGGAATGCAGGAAGCAGTGAGAAAATAATTTGAATGGGGATATAGCTTAGTGCAAAGATCCTGAATTCAATCCCCAGCACTGGAAAATAAAAAGAAAAGGTTGGTGAATATAAGTAAATTAAAAAGTCAGATACAAACAAAAGATATCATTAATTAGGAGCTACTAGACTGCAGTAAACATTTAACTAACAAGATTAATATCCAAACTACATGGAGTATTTCTACAAATCAATAGGAATTCCTGAATGTAATAGAAAAATGGGCAATAATATCAATATACAATTTACAGAAGAGGTAATTTTAATGGTTAACGGGACATGAAAAGATCCTTAGCCTTACCCATAACTGATAATGCATATTGAAAGGATAGTAATGGGAGGCTGAGGCAGAAGGATTGCATGTTCTGTCCTAAACCAAGCAACTTAGTGAGACCTGTCTCAAAATAAAAATAAATAAATAGAAAGACTAAGGATGTAGCTTAGTACAAGATTCTGTGTACAGCATTTTTAAAAATTTCATTTCCCTTGGGCTGGAGAGATATCTCAGTAGACTAAGCGCTTGCCTGGCAAGCGCAGGGTCCTGAGTTCAATCCCTGGTACTGAAAAAAAAATCATTTTCCTCCTATTATCTGAGCCCAGTGAGGTCACACCTGTCAGAGACTGACTGCCCAAACTGCAACCCAAACCACTTGTTTATCTATTCTTCTATTGCATTCAGGAATTTCTATTGATTTGTAGAAATACTCCATGCAGTTTGCTACTGGGATGACTTGTCTCACATGCTGATTCAGATGACCCCGTGTGCTTGCTACAGCACACATGCCATAGGTTCTCCTGGTCTGGCCAAAATGTATTGTGTTGACCATACCAAGCACTGACAAGGATGTAAGGAAAACAGAACTCACAAACATGATTGGCGAGAACATTATTCAACAATACTTACTATAGAGAATGGCTTGCTAATATCTACTAATATTATAAATGATCCAGCAGTACTGAGGAGGTAGCTTGGTGGTCTAAGTGCCTGCCTGGCAAGTGCAAGGACCCAGGTTCAATCCCCAGTACCACATGCCAGGTATAGAACCTCAGGTGCGCCATGCCAGCCACCAAACCCAGGCATGGTGGCACATGTCTGTGATCCCAATGCTGGGAAGGCTGAGACAGGAGGATCACTATGAGTCCAAGCTGTGTAGTGAGACACTCTATCAAATGAATAAATAAAATATTTTTTAAAATTATATTTATATGCTTAAAGGAATAAATTCCAAAAACAGATTAAAAAAAAAAACAAAACTAGTGTGAGTTGATATGATCTAGCCACAATAGAGTGCCTGTCCTTGCAAGAGAGGTAAAGAAAAACATCCAGTGTGTAATGCCATCCATGTGACATTATCAAATACACCAAAATACAGATGGCCCCTGACTTCAATGAGTCAGCTAACCTTAACTATAGACTGCTTCTTAAATTTTTATGTTTTGCCGCAGCTACGATGGCTAGTACTATATTCTCTACAATGCTGGCCAGAGGTAAGGACTCAGCCTCTGGGTCATCCATGCAGTCATAGGAGAACACAGCCAATACTCTACAGTGTACTGGTTTTTAGGAACTAAATGTATTTTAAACCTACAATATTTTCAATTTGCTATGGGTTTATTGGACATAGCCTCATCATAAGTTGGGAAGCATCAGTACTATGTAATAAGTGTATGTAAAAGCAAAACTTGGGAGATAAGGAATGAAGTGGGGAGAAAGGTGAATCCAAGAGATTTGGGAAGAAAAATTTATAAAGGATAGTATGAATTTGGGTAAACAGATCCAAAACTTAAAGACAATTTTAAAATGAAGCATCAAAAATGTTAAATAAATGTGTTTCTACTTTCATTTCAATAGATATGGTTTTTTAAAAAAACAAATTTGGGTGTAAGACTTTGAAAGAATAGTTGAGGGCTGGGTAGATACTCAGTGGTCTAAATGCCTGACTGGCAAGTGCAATGACCGAGGTTCAATCCCTGGTACTACATGCCATGCAGGTCCCTCACTGTGCTGGCCACAGAAACCAGGCATGGTGCAGCACACCTGTAATCCCAGAGTTGAGAAGGCTGAGACAGGAGGATTACTATGAGTCTGAACTGCATAGCAAGACCCTGTACCAAATAAATAAATCTTTAAAAAAATGGTTGATAGGAACAACCAGCTTCACACATTAGAAAATCTGGTACAGTTAGTATATATGCCATTTTGCTATTCTTTCTATTAAAAGGGAGAGTCTAATTTCTCTTCCATTGAATCTGCATTCATGGAGTAGTAGAAAGTGGCAGAATTAATATGTGGGGACACTCAGTACTAGGTCATCAGAAGGCTTGTAGTTGCCACCCAGCCTTGGTGAAAGTGGTGCCACTATTTGGCGAGCTACACTACAAAGCGTCCCAATCTAGCTCAATGGAGACGCCAGGAGAGATGCCTGGCCAGCCCCAGTGATCCAGCTCTTCCAGGCCAGGTGCTGGACATGTTCCCAAGGAGCTTGCAAAGATTCCAGTTCCAACCATCGAGACCTTGAGCAAGGCCTAGCTGACAACCCCCCAGTCAACCCTAGAAAGGTGCGAGATAATTATTTCAGGACACTACATTTTGAAATGGTTTCTTTTGCAAAGTTAGGTAACTGGTACACAAATCAAGAAAATCAGGCTTAGATCTCTGAAACACTGAATTTGAGGGGTCCGAGTACCATGGAATGGAAGCATCCCACAGACAGAGGATGGGCATGAATATGGGCGCCTTAGTGACTCATCATCATGCTGTGTTGTCCCCTGCTTTGGCCAAACAGAATACCAGCTGCTGGCAACACAAAATCCAGTGAACAGGGCCCTGGGCCTATGAACTCAGTCTGATAAAGGGGCAGGGGTGGACCTGTGCTATCAGGCAGGCAGGCAGGCAGGGTCTTGGGGTGTGAACAGTCAGCAAAAAGGCACCTTAGTGCTTTGGTAGGAGAGCTGATGGTATACACAAATCATTATTCTGTAAAGCAGCTACTTCAATAAATTGTAAAGAGAAAAATATAGTGTCAAACATAGGTACTTTCTGGGGGAAATAAAGACTTAAACAATGGGAGAAGGGAGGAATGTTTATGAGTGCCATCATATCCGGGAACTTGAAGTCAATAACTAAGCAAATTGCATTGCCTTGGCAACTGGCCCACTGGGTAATTTCTATATTAACCTCAGAAGGACACACAAAAAGACACTGCCAACATCACTTCAAAGGCTGTCAGCGCAAGCAACTAAATTAAAACAAAATGCAAAGTACAACTCATGAATTCATGCATTCCTTTGTCCATTTAGTATTTTTCAAAGGTCATATCTCATCTTAAGCACCTTCCTTCCAAACTACCCCCCCCCATCTTGGTTATTCTCTATGCACAAAAGAAAAAGAGGCGTCATTGTGCTTTTTTTCTGGGGAGGTCCTTTTGGTTCATAACCACTCTGTGAAGTACGCACAACTATTTCAATGCTACAGGCACTCATACTGAAACCCAAGAAGAATGAGTACCTGTCCCAAGGTCACAAGCCAGTACACAGCAGGATTTGAATTCAAATCACTGAAGTGATGACATCATTATCAGTAAGCCAGTACACCCCTCTTTCAGGGCTGCACCTACCTTTTCATAGGGTCAACAGAGACAGGCAATCCAAACACAGGTCCATGAGGCTCTGAAGAGCAGCCTGGGGATGCAGAAAGCAAGCCTGAGAGTGGGCAGTCTCAGGGGGTGGGATTGGCTGGGCTTTGTTACTAGGCCACTTCTGATGGTAGTGGTTTGGGGCCAGAGTTGGTGGAATATGATAAACTTGTTGAATCTGTAGGGTGGGCTGCAGGATTTGCATTTCTAACAATGTCCCAGGAAACACTAGTGTGGCAGGGCTGGGGACCACATTTTGACAATCATCCCTCTAACTCACTGTATGACCCTCTGCCCAGCAGGAGGATTGCATCAAAATACATCCACAAAGGGCCAATGAGCCCCAGCTGCATGCCAGGAGTGGGAATAAAACAGCGAGGAGGAATAAGTGGGCCCGGGAGAGCAACAGGGGCAAAAGGCTGCTATATATCTCTTTTTTATTTTAAAGAGAATAAAAAACACTAAAAATAATATAGAATTTGGAAACAAGATGATAGGAAATCAACAATGACTGTTATATTGCTAATTGTTATCTCCAAAATAGTTGTTCAGATCACCAGTTATATTGGTCAAGATTGAGCATTGATTGTTCATTTCAATAAACCAACAGGAATTAGTAGTACAATTATCTTAGTTAACTATATATATATAGTTATATTCCTAACTATATATATAGCTAACTATAGATATAGATATAGATGGATATAGATATATTCCTTCTTTCTTTTCTCCTTTACCCCATTCGTTTTTCTTTCCTTTTGAGCAGATTCTTTCCCTTTCACATAAGTGAAATAAATCAGACCCACGTGTGTAAACATCAGATAGTTTCCCTAATGTAAGAAACTGAGAGAGTAAATAAAATCCAAAATCTAATAGGTATTGTGAAAAAGCAAAAACTGCTCAAAAGAAAAGTCCACTTTTGTAGGTTTTCTGTGCTGCCATTTCTCAATTAGGGGCAATTTTCCAGTCCTTGAGAATACTTGGCGGTGTCTGGAGTTGTTTTTCCTGTAGGGTTGAGGGTGCTCCTGGCACCTAGTGAACAGAGGCCAGTGACGCTGCTGAACATCCCGCAACGCACAGGAAGACCCTGCAGCTCATGCAGCCCAAATGCCAAGCGTTCAGAAACTCTCCCCGCTGTATATTTAGCACAATGTGTTCAAGTTCTCCAGAGAATCATAACCAGAAGGACATACAGGTGCATGGGGGTGGGGAAGGAAAGACCAGCTGACCTGAGTGTGGGGGCTAGCAAGCCACCCATTTAGGGGCAAAGAGGCAGGTTTGGAAGTCCCAGCAGCAATTGACGCTTCAGTTTTGGGTTTAAGACACTCGGCATGGAATTGCTTTCTCCGGAAGACCTCGGGCTTTTTTCCTAAAAGGCTTCTAACTGATTGAATGAGGTTCAGCCATGCTATGCTTTACTCAAAATCTACTGAATGTTAATCTAAAAATTATCTTCACATTCACATGCAGACTGGTGATGGCCCAAGTAACTCAGCACAACCACCCAGCCGGTGGGTAGGCACCTACCTAACAGGATCCTCATGTTGGAACTTCCAGTTACAAGGAGGGCTGGCAAAGCAGCCCCAGACCCAGAAATGTGGATTTTATTGGTCTGGAGGACAGGATGGGTAATTCTGGAAATCCAAATGATTCTAATGTGTATCTGATGCGGAGAACCAGTATCACCTGATCATACACCAAGCATCAGCAAAAAACAATTTGTGGATCTAACCTAACACTTTCATCCATTTTGCTCATTAAAATTTTATTGGAGCACAACCATACCTAGTTCTTATATCTTTTCTATGGCTGCTTGTACACCATAGTGGCATACTCAAGTAGTTGCAGCAGAGATGTGTGGCCTGCAATGTTTCATCCTTTACAGTAAAGTTTGCCCACACTTTTCCCTATTCCAGACCTCAACTCAGCATAATCAGAATCACATGTAGCCTGTTTGAAAGACAAATTGTTTAGTTATCCACACTGAATCAGAATCTGAAGTTTAATAGGATCCACAGGTGACTGACATACACATCAGACCTGCATGTCCCCCCTGCCTGGGGCCGTCCGACCACTGCCACCCTCTCTGGCTATTTCTTGACTTTATCTTGCTCCTGCCTGAAATGCTACTTCCTCATAGAGTCCCCTCTGTGATTTCCCCCCTCATAGCACCTTATTATTTATCTTCAAAGCACTTCTCAACTCTTTGTGTAGACATTTGAGTGTTTCTCTTTTTGATGTCTGTCTTTTACTAGACTGAACACCCCATGGGGGTGGATGCTGGGCCTTCAAGGATAAGAAATAGCCTTGAAGTGTGTTCAGTCATACCAAGTGCTGCCTCCACATGAAGGACAACCAAAAGAGGATGAATAATATTGTAAACACCTTAATAGAAAAGAATAAGTTACTATGCAGACTAGAGAGGATGATGCCTGTGTCTCAGATCATGAGCATCTAGATTAAATTTCTTCTTTATGTATTCTAGGGTTAAAAATTAGCATTCAATCACACAGAAATGTTGAAGCGCTTTAGTAGAGCTCTGCAGAGCAAGGATCCAATTTTACCAGCTGTTCATTAAATGGGCTATCCATATACATCAGGCATTTAATTACAAAGGCAGGGGGCCAAGGATATGATCGTTGCTTGAGAAAGTTACATTGCAGGCAGCTGTTCTCCACAAAGACCACAGAGGAAATCTTGATTTCACTCTATTCTCCTCTCCCTCTCAATCAAGCTGGCCTCAACTGATTGTGCTCAAAATGCCCTGGTGGGAAAGTGAGCATTTTTTGAATGGCCAGCTTCTTGTACAAAGCTAAAGCACACCAGCTGCTCTTGGCTGCAGATCTGTAGTATGTTTCAAAACAGACACAAGTCAGATGGCTTGGGCTGACCTCCTTTGGGCCCTAAGCACGACATTCATCAATAGTGAGATAAAATCCATGATCCTTACTGGAGAAGAAAATAAGCTTAACAAAGGAAAAAAAAATTTTTTTTCACTGACTCCAGGTGTTACCAGAGTGCCACAAAGGTGAGGAGACTAGTGCTGTCGCCACCTGTGGGCACCTGGCCAAACAGATGAGCTTCCGGTTCGGAGTATCTGGAATACATTTTAGTGAATGCTCCTTGCAGGAGGCTGCAGCCCTGTACTGCAAGGAGGCAAACTGCCTGAAAGAGGAGTGTGCAGACACAGGCTCCAGCCCAAGCCAAGGGCGCAGGTCCTCCCTGTGGCTCTCAGAGACCTGCTTTCCTCACCAGTAAAATAGAAGTGGCCTTAGTTTATGCATTTATCCATTCACTTAAGCATTCATTCTTTCATTCAAGTAATGGTTTTTGAGTATCTATCAAACAGCAAGCACTGCGTTAGGTAACTGGCATGTAATGGTAAGTAAAGCAGACCTTTTCTTTGTATTTATGGAGCTCAGAGGCCTTTGAAGGAAGGAGGTGTTCATAAATAAATGATTTCAAGAAATGTAAAGAAGTGTTTCCAAAACCCCACGACCAATCCATCATCAGCTCTTGTCAACAGGTTCTTCAGCAAATAGGCCCCATGGAACCAGGTCTCAATCTTCCAATCGCATCCACGCTGCTGCTGCTGGGAGGCTGGGTTACTGCACTGATACATTTCCATAGTTCTTGTGCTCAGGGTACTCCTCACTCGGCATCAGCTCTTTGAAGACCATGAATTAGATTGATAACCCCAGATTTAAAATTTCCAGTGGCTTTCCATGATGCATAAACTAAATTCCAGTTCAGGAAGGCTCTGCTTGACATATGCCACGTCATTCTGATCTGCAAACTCATCCTGTACATTCCTCCCTTCATATCCCCTATCCCAGCCGCTTTGTTAAGCCCTGAATACGCCAACGTTGTTCCTGCCTAGAGAAGTCCTGTGCTCCCAGACGGCCTTGTGTTTGGTTCACACATTCGTGGAGGTATTGAAGCTCACAGTATTGCTTCTGCTAAAACATTACCTTCCTAGAGAGGCCTTTCTGACCACCCCACCTAAAACAGGCCCCCAGTCCTCTTAGTCACTAAGTCCTTAAGTAATCCTTACTTTGAGAGCATCTAATACCACCTCCATGGTATATTTGTTAGCCTCTCTATTGTTTATATTCTACCTGGAGGTAGAACTTTGTCCATCTTGTTCTCCAGCCCCTAGAAAAGCTTGTGCTTTTTTTAAAAAGATAAAAAATAAAAACATGCTTACTAAGTGTTCGGTCAGTTATTGTATACTGTGATAACATAAGTCCCTACATAATAAAGAGAAATGATTAGCCTAGAGGTGTGTGTGGGGGGTGCTGTTTGAGCTAATGATGAAGGAATGGTGAGAGTTTTCTAGGCCAAGAGGAACGTGGCGCTGGGTGAGGATAGCTATGCAAAGGCCCAGAGTAGGAAGAGGATAGTGCGGTCAAGGATGTTCATATGAATGGAGCACAGAAAGCAAAGGGGACAATGGTCCTGCAGGAGGCCAGAAAAGAGGACATCTCCCATACATGCCTTGGCATGGCCTATTAATTATTTATGTCTCTTTACGCCATTGAGAAGTAATTAAGGGGTTTTAATTAGAGGGAGAATGGAGGAAAAGCTAACAGTTTTGTTTGTTTGCTTGGTTGGTTGGTTGGTTTTTGTTTTGTTTTATTTTTTTGTGGTCAGCTCAGCCCATCCTGGGGGCAGGGCTGGTATAGGATGTAGTGCAGGGGATCAGACTGAAGTCCCTGCACTGTCCAAGCTTACCTAAGCAGGTTCTTTAGACCACTGAGCTATCTCACTGGCCCCAAAATTAACCATTTTTGCTTGTAGAAAATAGTTGAAATTATTTGTTACACTTACTTTTTTCTCTGAAATTCTAGGATTCCAAGAAAATTCAAACAGAAAAAATGAAAATGAATGTATGGCAATATCAACCAGCATTGATTTCAATGAAAGAGAGTCAAACTTCTGAGTTTTGTGGCCTCTCAAACATTTCCACTTTAAGACTTTATATTCGGAGACCCAATTCCAGCCAGGTCTGGTGAGTGTGCTGAGAGCTCCCTGCAACCCTGCACCAGCGGGACCAGTCCCAGCCCAGGCGCAGCGTGGGCCGGACCCTCTCCCACCCGCTTCAGATGCCCCCAACACTCCGCCGCTCCTCCCCGACCCCGCCCGCTGAGTAGGAGTTTCTGCTACGTTCCAGGAAACCTCAGACCCAATTCCAGCCCAGGTCTGGTGAGTGTGCGGAGAGCTCCCT